>JAPXFY010003973.1:0-19605 GCA_030674185.1 Monoplex corrugatus | reverse complement strand
CGTGTTCTTCAAGGATGGATTTCTGTGATGTGCTTAGGTAGGACGCTAGTGCGTTCACCTCGTTCTGAGAGGCTGGATGTTTTTTCGTCCGTTTCTACTATATTCTAGGTTTGGGTTTTGTTGTTGCTGTTGGTGGTGGTGGTAGTAATGGTGGTATTGGCGGTGGTGGTGGTGGTGGTGGTGGTGGTGGTGGTGTGTGTGTGTGTTAATTTTTTTCATTGCAGATTAAGGTACACATTTCACTACAGTAGGCCTATCGCCTTAGTTGTTCCAGTGGCAGACTGATACCTAGATGAATATAAAACCCACATGCTAGGTAGATATTTCAAGAACCCACATGCTAGGTAGATATCTCCAGATTTTGCCAACACATACAGCTTATGTGCAGGACTTATGGCCTACGCATGATCATTTTTTATCTTCTCCACCACATATCATCTGTGGTATCCTTACATATGGAATTATTCTGAGCACATACATTATCTTGAGAACTGAAATGAAACCCATGGACACCAGTGAGGGCTCCGCACTCTGGACCACTTCACTTTGAAAGCAGACCAAGCATATGGGAGCTAGCGAACCGAGGCTCCGACACTGGATCTGACTCACAGTGCCAATATTTGACAGAAAATTGATATGGGGGAAGTGTGATTGTGCATTTGCTTTCTGTTACGCAGCAAGAATGTAAATGAAATTGTATATATTAAGAATTCGATTCTACATGCCGACAAATGGAGGTCATTTTGGCGGTGTGCTGCGTTTTGACATGGCCTGAAAGGTGCCTTTCTCCGGAGAACTGGACGAAGCAACAGGGAAGTTTCAGTCTTTTTCACATAATTTTTGTATCTGGTGTTTGTTTGTTTGTAGTCTTACGCTTGGCAAAGGCCAGTTGGCCGAAAATTTGCACCTGTCTTGTCTTGCTGTATTAAATGAAATACGCGTTCTGATTTTATTTTTGTTTTTCTGGTTCTTCTCTGTTGTCGTCTATTTACTCATTTGTTTGATATTTTTCATGGATTAATATTAATTGATTTAAATGTGTGAAAAATACGGCTAAAATCCCTTTAAATTAAGCAAGGTATGTATGCATTGACTTAAATCACTTGTAGTTTCGATCTGAGTGAATATCATGCAAAATGGTGTAGACTTCAACAATCTGTGTGCTGTGTATATTTTTCTGATGTAGGCTATAATATGTTTATATGTGTTATGTGGACCACAAGATTAGCACCGCTGAGCTTGCACGAAGAAACACAAAACTGATCCCAGAGGGGCCCCAGAGAGTCGATTTGCCTGCGGGCTCGCAGTGTCGTCATTACGGTTCAGAGGATTCATCAATTCACACGAAGCACATGTAGCCTGATTGAAATATGTTAGATGCCACATTGCATAATCGTTATTGAGGAACTGACATTTGATGCAAAACTATGCTTCCCTTGTGTCCAGAATTTGCGGACCAGTTCGGTGTGTCTGCTATAATGTCTTCCTATGATGACCAACGGTCTTCTTGGGATTGTCACGGTGCCTTGGGTGCTTGTCTTGATGGTGAGTGTTGCGTGTTACTTGTGATTCTGTGTCTTCGTTTTGTTGTGTGCGTTTCGGTGCTGGTATGTTTCCTTGGTTTCCAGTGGCAGTCTCTCGGTTTTCAGGGTTGAGTGCTGACTAGTGCTTGGCTCAGTGCATGGATCATATCATCCATTTATGCCTTGTTTTGATAAACGTTACGATGAAGAATATTTAATCAACTGATGCATTGCTTCTTACTTCTACTGCTTTTACCAGTTACTTATTATGTCCGGTGTCGGTTACTACTATTCATACTACTTTGTGCTTCATGCTAAATGGCATACCATCATAGGGACTTGTGGTGCCGCCCTCGGTATTGCCCAACCTTTTTTTTTTTCAAATCAGTTGTTTTCGGTGTTTATCGAGTGACACTCGTCGCAGGGTGCCGTACTGGGGGGCCTGGTGGTGCATGTGTGTCGATTCTTTGATCAGAGGTGTTTTTTTTTACAATTCACATGATGTGGCGCACATGGTCAGAGACTGATGAAGGTATGTGCAGTGACGTGAATGATTACTACTGAGGAAATGACACCGTAGGTGTGCATCAATTCTTTTCTTGTGCTCAATAGCAGTGATTCAGTCTGTAGGGCGAGATGTGTGGTACTGGCAGTACTACTGTCTACGGACCTACCTTCTTATTTGTGTTGTGTATGTTGTGGTGCTGATGTGTTTGTTTTGTTGCAGGCAAGTATTCTTCACAATACAGGAACCATCACAGTCTGACTCCAAATGTTAATGTTCGGTTGCATGACGGAAATCAGTCATTTTACTGGTCTTATTGTTCTTGCCGCTTTTGAATCCGGACCGTCAATTGTTCATGATTAAATATTCCGACATTTGATCAAACATTACATAGTATGTTCAACATTTCCCTACTCTTTTGAGCATTATCGCAATGGAAATCCGTTGCAAGGGCCAGTGCCCTGCTGCCCGTATCTTCCCTCCTTGCATTCGTCTTCATTCGTTACGTTATACAGTTGTTACTATAGACACACCGTCCTCAGAATGACTGCTCGCGCTCTAGAGCTCATTGGGTTTATGCACATCCTTACGTATTCCTGTGCATAATTTTATTATCATGCTCATAAGTGTTCATCTCTATACTGCGTACCCTGCGTTCATCTGCGCTCCTCAATCCTGCATTCATAAAACGGTCATCTGCACATTTTGAATCTACTCATTGTTTTCATGCAACCCCGGGGTATCATTGTGTATCATCGTGTATCATTGTGTATCATTGCATATCACTACGTATCACTGCATGTCATTGCGTATTGTTGCGTATCATTGCGTATCACTGTGTATCATTGTATATCATATGTCGTCCTCTCATACATAAGACTATCATCTTGTATCAGTTGTATTATTTCATATCATGTAGTATCATCTTGTAGGCTGTGGGGTCATTTGATATTAGTTTGTATGTGGCATCATACCATACCATTTCCCCCCTTGAGTTCATACGTGTTTCGTTGGATCCTATTACATCATGCATCGTTGTGGGTTCGAATCCCGGGGTGCGCTATATTAAAAGAAGTAGGATTGCTTTAGGACGTAGGCAAATAAGAATAAGAGGATGAATGATTATGCTTTCAGTTGAATATGTTTAATTAAAGAAACTATATTGAATTATAATACTATGTGTGGTCTGCTTTTGAAACTTATTGTTGGTGTACTTAGTGCTTTTCTACTCCTCTCTCTCCTTCCTCGTTGTTGTGCGTGTGACTTCTAAGTAGAGAAACAACTTCCCTATAAACATCCCCAATTCATCTACCTGTTATAGATGACAACACACTAACCCCTTCTTGCCACAGTGGGTTCAGAGTTCTACAACCCGTCTTGTTCTGCTTGATGTTAGACATGGTCAAGTCGCCCCCTTGCCTCGTTTTCTCCCCTGACTGTCTGTTTTCGAGGAGTTCCAATGGTGGCTGAGGCATTGTATCATAGGTGGGTCGTTGGTGCCTGGCACGTTCGTGATCACCTCCAGGTGTAGTACACCTATTCCCCATCTCTCTGTTCTACTTCTGGTGCTGGTTATCTGTGGTTCCTCTGCAAGAATGTTGCACTAGCAATCCCCTCTCCTTCTTGGTGTCTCATTGTATCACCTGCACAACATTCCCTTGTCTTTTGGCAGTCACATACTCCATCTTCCTAGTGGTCTGGTTAGGGGCCGTGCCTTTTTGTCCGACGGTGGTTTCACCCTCTGCGTGGCCCCTCCTTGCCCTTTTTTCCTCCTGTCCTCCCCCCCCCCCCCCGCAATTTGCGTGTGCTGTTTGCACGACATTGGCTTGCCACCTTGGTGACTGGTGGGTGTGCGTTTGGGTTTGATCCTTATTTTGGGTTTTGACACGTTGGGAATGTCATTCTACCGTTGTAGCTGATATTATCATTTATTTTTTACTAGGTATTATTATTATTTTTGTTATCATTATTGTTGTTGTGTGGTGGTGGTGTGGTGTTGATGTTATCACAGGTGTTATCATCGTCGTCATTGTTGTAGTTATGACTATCATTCATATTATTGATAGTACTATTCTTTGTATTACCATCATTGTTATTGGACGGGCTTGTGGGGTGACTGGGGATATAGGGGGTGGGCAATGTGCTTGTGGTGACGGGGGACAGGGGATGGATTCGCTTAGGGTCTGGTCTCCAGCGCCATGTGGTGGGACACATAATGGCGATGATGGGGATGGCGGCGATGATGGTGACGATTACGATGATAGTGATGATGGTGATGTGAGCAGCAGTGATGGAGAGGATGATGGTGATGATGATTGCTGTTGTTGTTACTATTATTGTTGTTCCTACTGCTGTTGTGGTTGTAGCTGTTGTTGTCGTCGTCGTCTTCATCCTAGTCAGTGCTTTATTTGTCGTTGTTGTCAATATGGTGATGATGAAGGTGATTAACATTATTGTTGTTCTCTTTGCTACAATTATTAGTGTCATTTATAAAGGCACATCTATGCTACCACTTAGAATAATAATGTGTAAGTTTGTTTACTTCGTAGCTGTTCGAATTTAAAGTAGTGTAGTTGGTGTGTGTGTGTGCGTGTGTGTGTGTACGTATGTGTGCGTGTATCATTTTTGTACGTGTGTACGTGTGTGCGGGTGTGCATATAAATGAGTGTCTGTGTTTGTTTAATATTGTATATGTGTGCGTGCGAGTGCGTACGGTTGTGTTCATGTGGGTGGGGCACGCTGGGGTGGAGGGATAGAGATTTGGTATTCGGCGTTGGGGTTGGGGTGGGGGAGGGAGGAATGGGCAGGCGTCTCGTGTTGTTGAAAAGAAAAAAATATTGGATTACTCTGTGAACAGTTTTCATTCAAAAATGTTTGATGTGTGTGTTCATTCCTGAATAAACAGTCCCCTGAGGAAGGCCATTGGCCGAAGTACTGGGCTCAAAACTCTAGTTTGTTGTCTTGTTTCTTTGGTTTATCTACAATATATCTATCTATATCTATATATATATATATATATAATATATACATATATATATATGTATAAATAAATATATATATGTATGTATGTATGCATAAATGTATCTCACGGAGAGAGAAAAAGAGGCAGAGACGAACACACACACACACACACACACTTATCACACACACACACACACACACACACACACACATATATATATATATATATGTAGAGAGAGAGAGAGACAGACAGACAGACAGACAGAGAGACACAGACAGAGAGTCAGAGATTGACAGACAGACAGACAGATGGACAGAGAGAAAGATAGAGAATGAGAGAGAGAGAGAGACAGAGAGACAGAGACAGAGAGACAGACAGAGTCAGAGATTGACAGACAGACAGACAGACGGACAGAGAGAGAGAGAGTGTGAGAGAGAGAGAGAGAGATAGAGAAAGAGAAAGAGAAAGAGACAGACAGACAGACAGACAGACAGAAAAAGAGAGGGAGGCACATGTGTATATGTATATGTATGTATATATCCCACCCTCCCTGTCTTTATCTCTATCCCTGTTCTTCTCTCTGTCTTTCCTATTGACATTTAGGTGAGTTATAAAGCAAAGCACAAGTGGTTTTGATATTGCACATCCAGTCGAAAGGTCTGAGTTCCAGCCTTCCCGGGCTCCACGTGATAAGTGCAAAGTGGAAATTGGTCCCCTCTGACACACGTCAACATATGAAGACTGTAATAGTCCACATGTGGGACAAATCCAAAACAAGTGCCACCGCCCGCGTTCAAACAAACAGAAACCAGAAAAACACGTGAACATAGAATCACAATGCATATTTAATTCCACAATAAAAGACAGCAAAATTTCGGCCAACTGGTCTTTGACAGGTGTAAATGTCAGATCACCACACACACACACACACACACACACACACACACACACACACACACACACACACCCACACACACACACACATACACACACACACACACCCCTCTCTCTCTCTCGCCACACACACACACACACACAACACACACACACACTCTCTGTCTCTCTCTCTCTCTCGCCACACACACACACACACACACACACACACACACACACCACACACACACACACACACACAACACACACACACACACAAATACAAAAATTAGAACAGAAAGTCCAACATTTCCCTGCTGCTTCGTCCAGTGGGAAAGGATCTGTTCTACAGACGCATGCTCCTCCACAGTTTATTCTTTCTGTTATTGTTATTTTTGTTTAAAGCCCAGCCGACTGCGTAGAGCCGTATCAGGGCTATAAAAGTTTCAAAATACGCACAGTACTTGAACAGGACAAAAACAGGAACTTGTAGACATATCAGTGCATTTGCTCATATAATCTATGTAGATGACCCTGGCGCTGACCACTCCGTCCAATTTATCGCACAGGGGAATTAGAAAAAAACAACAACACCTGAATACAAATTTAAACATAATAAAGGACACTAAAACATGTATAAATTCATATCACACTTCCCTGGAGCCAAAAATGCACTTAATACATGTTCCCAATAATCAGTCCTAAGAGAAAGTACGTGAGACTTTATAGAACACATACAGGTGAATGGACGGTAAGACAGAAAATGATGGGAAGGAACGACTGAAGGCACGGAACAAGACAGGTTCGACACGTTCCTTCATGGCTGTAAACTCCGGGTTTTTCAGGGATCGTTCCTTCCGTCCGAACGTGGCCCTCGGCGGTGAGTCTCCGACGTGTTCGGCGGATGACCGAGGCCCTGTGCTCCTTCACCTCCTTCCTGTGGAAATACCGGCGCCCATGTTCATTTCCACATTGTGGTTTGGGGCACCGGCAAGCTCCGTTTCTGGTAGAGCCACGCGAATTGCATTCAACTCCTGCCTGGATGCACTCACATGACTCTGGTAAGCATTGTCCCAGGCAGGAGCATCCGGGACCAGGCGTGACCAGCAAATTTCTGCCAGCTCCCCTTCCAGCCGGGCCGCCTTCTCCTCGTATTCAGGACGGGTCGGCGGCAGCATGAGTTCTCGTACAGTGGCAGGTATACTTCTCCACGCTGTCCTAGGTCGCTTTTCAACCTTGGTCCCCGTTGGGCTCTTTAAACGTTTGAAGTGGGTCGGCTTCATCCCTGAACACAGCACAACAGATTATTAGTATAACACTTGTTGGGTTGTTGGATCCAGGTCAACCCAAGCCCCGCGATATTAACCCTTTGACTCCCGCACCCTGTCCACCAGCATCCTGCATTACTAACCATGACGGAGAAGCAAAAACTTAACCCTTTGATTCCCTCACCTATCCACCAGCTTCCTGCAGGAAGCTAGTGGATAGTGTGAGGTAGTCAAAGGGTTAAGTTTTTGCAGTTGGTGGATAGGTGCGGGAGAGAAAGGCTTAAAAACTGGCCTGTTCGCTGCCCATCTTAATGTTTCCATCTTCTGGTGATGTAGCTTACTGCCTTAGTGTTTCAAAAGTCCCATCCCCCCTCTCCCCAATTCAAGACCTGCCGGCGCATAGGGTTTTGCGCAGGCTTAAGGAGCAAGAAGACTGAAGTCATGTAATCAGTAAAAAACATGCAAAATAACAGCAAACGGCACAACCTCAAGACAGTTGATACATTTAGATATCTGGGAACGATCATCTCATCAGACGCAGATCACATCAGAAATGGCCAGCAGAATCGGCAAGCCAAAACACATTCAAGAAGATGAAAAGCATCCTTACCAACAAATGCCTATCAATTAATATCAGGAAAGAATCTTGAATGTTATATAGAACCGATAATGTTATACGATTATGAGCGTGGACGGTCAACAAGCAAAGCCAGAACAAGATTGAGGCAGCCGAGATGTGGTTTCTAAGAAGAATGAGTTCCATAGACAGCATTGAAACAAACGAGACGGTCTTGATGGAGGCAGACACAAGAAGATCGTTCATAGAGAAGATTAGGAAAAGACAGGCAACATTTCATTGGCCATTTTATGAGGAAAGGGGATTTTAGAACACCTGGTCACAACAGTAAAGCTGGAGGGAAAGAGAGCACCAGGTAGACCCAGGAAAAACATATCGGAAAGACTTGCAGAGTGGCTGAGGACAAAGAGGGTGGAAGATGTGCTTGGGGCAACGAGGGATAGATGCATATGGAGGGCCATGATCGTCAACGCCATGTGGCAGGGCACGTGATGATGATAATTAGGGAGTATGCCAGATAATTCTTGGCAGATTTGGATGGAGCACCTATGGAATTGTCCGAGTGCGATGAATCCCTCTTGAACAAACTGCAGACTGGGTTAGGTGGATTGGCTTTGTGTGGGTTAGGTGGAAAAGATCTACGAATAATCAGGAATGTGTACTGGGAACAAAAGCTGCAATGAGAATAGAAAACAATATAAGCTCTTTTCAAAGCATCAAAAGAGGAGTCAGACAGGGTTGTGTTTTGTCACCAGATCTGTTTTCACTATATAGCGAAAACATCATGAGAAACCTAGAAGAAGACCCCGGGTTAAAGGTTGGAGGGAAAATGATAAACACCATTCGGTACGCAGATGACACCGTGCTAATTGCAGAAAATGAAAGGGACCTACAAAACCTTGTGAATATACTAGAAACAGAAAGCAAAGGTAAGGGGTTGGAACTAAACAGCAGGAAGGCTGAAGTCATGGTGATCAGTAAAAAACATGAAATCCCCTCATGCAAAATAAAACAAATGGCACAACCTTGACACAGGTTAATAAGTTCAAATACCTGGGAACGGTCATTTCATCAGACGGCAGAAGTACATCGGAAATAGCTGGGAGAATCGGCCAAGCCAAAACAGCATTCAAGAAGATGACAAGCATTCTTACCAACAAATGCCTATCAATTAACATCAGAAAGAGAGTCCTTGAATGTTATATAGAACCAATACTGTTGTACGGATGCGAGGCGTGGACAGTCAGCAAGCAAAACCAGAGCAGGATCGAGGCAGCCGAAGATGTGGTTTCTCAGAAGAATGTTGAGAGTTCCATGGACAGCAAAGAAAACAAACGAGACAGTCTTGATGGAGGCAGACACAAGAAGATCACTCATAAGGAAGATTAGGAAAAGACAAGCAACATTTATAGGCCATTTTATGAGGAAGGGGATTTGGAGCACCTGGTCACAACAGGAAAGCTGGAGGGAAAGAGAGCACCAGGTAGACCCAGGGAGAGAATGCTGGACGGACTTGCAGAGTGGCTGCGGATGAATAGGGTGGGGGAGATGCTGGGTGCAACGAGAGATAGAGATGGTTGGAAGTCCATGGTCGCCAACGCCATGCGGCAGGGCACCTGATGATGATGATGAGGTGTGATTGGCTTTGTGTGGGTTAGGTGTGATTGGCTTTGTGTGGGTTAGGTGTGATTGGCTTTGTGTGGGTTAGGTGTGATTGACTTTGTGTGGTAGGTGTGATTGGCTTTGTGTGGGTTTCATCGTGTTGTTGTATCTCAATGCATTGTATTGACTGTGTGAGGATGATGGAGTCTTCCTTCTGTCGACCCGACATACACACACACACACACACACACACACACACCACACACACACACATACATACACACACACATACACACACTACATACATACACACATACACATACATACTACACACACACACATACATACACATACATACACATACATACACACACACACATACGTACACACACACACATATAATACACACACATTACATACACACATCACACTCACATTACACACCACATACATATATACACACACATACGTACACACACACACACACATACACACTACCACATTCACACACACACAACACACACACATACACACTACACACACACATACACATCACACATACATACACACACACACACATACACACACACATACACACACATATACACACACAACATACACACACATACAACACACACATACACACACATACATACATAACACACATACATACACTACACACATACACACACACACAACACACACATACACATATACATACACACACACATCACACACATACACACACACATACACACACACATACACACATCACAACTCACACACACACACACACACACACATACAACACATACACACACACAACACACACACACACACACAAACACACACACACATATCACACACACACACACACACACACACACACACACACATACACACACAACACACACACACACCACACACACACACACACATACACCACAACACACACACACACACACACACACACACACACACACACCACACACCACACACCGACACACGACAAAGAGCCCACATACCAAGTTTGAAGTCTTCTGGCGGGCCCATTGGGATTCTGTCAAACACCCGCATCCTATCAAAAAGTAGACTTTTGCCTGTTCAGCAAAGCACACACGCTTCTTTGCGCCCAATGAAGGTAAAATGCTGTTGCTGCTGCTGCTGCTGCTGCTGCTGCTGCTGCTGCTGTTGTTGTTGCTGTTGCTGCAGCTCTGTGTTTCAGAGGTCTGACCTGCAACATCACATAATAAAGCAAAATGATCAATGAATTGAACTGTTTGTTTAGAACTTCATATCGCGTAATCGTATACTGTACACACTCGCACGTCTAGCTTGTATGTATAACGCCTGACGATAATCATCCCAGGGAAACATTGGGAAAGGCAGACTTATCTAATCCTATACTGATACCACCAGAACAACAATGATGTTAAGATGGGACAGTGAGAGCCAGTTTTGATATAATGCACCGCGGGATTCGAACCCACAACCATCAGCATGTGAATCCGACGCTCAACCACCTGAGCTACTGATGCCTTCAATGTGTGTGTGTGGGGGGGGGGGGGGGAGTGTGTGTGTGTTTGGTTTAGTTCAGTGTTTACGTGACACAAACCTCAAGTGATAATTATGGCCGACGGCGATAACCATCCCAGGGAAGTGAGGGAAGGGGGACTTATCTAATCTTATACGACACCACCAGAACAACAATGATGTTAAGATGGGACAGTGAGATGACCAGTTTTAACCCTTTGACCCCTCACCCTATCCACCAGCATCCTGCATTGTCAACCATACTAGTAAAACAAGAACTTAACCCTTTGACTCCTCACCCTATCCACCAGCTTGCAGGAAGCTGGTGGATAGGGTGAGGGAGTCAAAGGGTTAAGTTTTTGCAGCTAATGGATAGGGTGCGGGAGTCAAAGGGTTAATGTAGCACACCCCGTGATTCGAACCCACAACCATCAGCGTGTGAATCCGACGCTCCAACCGACTGAGGCTACTGGGGTCCGCAACGTGTGTATGCCTTGTGTGTTACGTGTGTGTGTAAACACTTAATCGTCTGTTTGGTTTTGTTCAGTTTTTACGTGGACACAACCCTCAGGTGATATGGGACCTATCTAAATCAGTGACAGTATGTATCGTGTGAGTGTGTGTGTGTGTGTGAGTTGTGTGTGTGTTGTGTGTGTGTTGTGTTTGTGTGTTGTGTGTTGTGTGTGTGTGTGTGTGTGTGTGTTGTGTGTGTGTGTGTGTGTGTGTGTGTGTGTGTGTGTGTGTGTGTGTGTGTGTGGTGTGTGTGTGTTGTGTGTGTTGTGTGTTTTGTGTGTGTTGTGTGTGTGTGTGTGTTGTGTGTGTTGTGTGTGAAAGCAACTAGACTCTGCCTTCCCATTTTACGCGATTGTCTCATTGTTCCCAGTCTGCCCAAGGATCCAGGGATCACAAGTCGGTGGCAAACAAAGAACGCGGTAAAGGGTGAAGTTGCGCAATGGCGCGACCATTCTGTTTAATTCCGTCCTCACTCGCTGCATCCCACGCAGGTGGTCAGAAAAACGACATGCTTTTCACGCATCGAAAAGTAGTTCGCCGGTATGGAAGAGCAAGCGTTCAAGATTCTTATACACGGTTATCAAGTTTTCTCTTTTTTGTTTTGCTTGAGTTTAAGTCGATTTAATCTAATTTGATTCCTGGCAGGAAGCTGGTGGATAGGGTGAAGGGAATCAAAGGGTTAAATTTTTTTCTTTACAATTGGTGAATAGGGTGCGGAAATCAAAGGATTAACAAACTGCGCAAACTCGTGTGGATTAAAGTGAAAGCTGCAAAATTTCACACAAGACGATTTCAAGTAGGTCAGCATCTGTTTCAATGAGATGGTCAGCAATGTATCTCAACAGTCTACATATATCTAGACAGTTCTACAAGTGCTTTTGTAAGAAAACTGGTCATTTTAACATTTATAGGTCATATTAATCAGGCCTAATGCTATCTATTTTACTGTATCAAAACTGAATTGGTATGTGTCTTGGTCTCTGTGCATTAATTTTAACAAGGCCTATATATTTTGTATATTTAAAGGATTAACATTGAATCAAACATCACTCAGGACTGCTGAGGTGCCTCTAAAACGCTTGCACGACAGTACATTTCTAAAACGTATATATTGTAATTATATATCCTTTTCGCTTCTACGATAAATAGATGAATAAATATAAATAAATAAATAAATAAATGAAACAAACCAAGTAAGCCTTAGTAAAACACACAGATGAATAAAATAAGCACACAACTAAGATGAATAGACCCTAAATAGAAACAAACAACAGTAAATATACTAAATAAAGACAGAAAGATAAAAGCATCATCGTTTCTATTATTTCCACCAAAAGTTACTGCCAACGATTCAAAGCATTCCTTGTCGAAGGAGACACAGACGAAAATGTGAGTTGTCCAATTTCAAAAGAGAACGAACCGAATCAGAAGAAATATAAAAACTAGATATTTACTAAACCGTATATTCCTACATGTTCATTGTCAATAAAAAAAAACCTCAGTCACTAAACCATTTGTTCTACCAACACCAGCAATTAGCCTCGACTATGATGACAAAATCACTACTATGATAACAAGAGAAAAACAATATATGGCCGATGAAACTACCAGCCAGTACTGCAAACTGGCAAAGAAATACGATTATACACAGAAATACACACACAAAAAGAAACAAGTACGATTATACACAGAAATACACACACAAGAAGAAACACTCACCATCAAATTCCATTGGAGTGACCAACCATTTACCATCCAATTCCATTGGAGTGACCAGCCTTTCACCAGATTCCATTGGAGTGACCAACCATTCACCACTAAATTCCATTGGAGTGACCAACCATTTACCATCAAATTCCATTGAGTGACCAACTTTTCACCATCAGATTCCATTGGAGTGACTAACCATTCACCATCAAATTCCATCGTAAAGTCACTTAAAAGTTTTGGTAAGTAACGAATTCTCGTCTCCTTCGTCCTTGTCTCTGTGAAGATTCCTTTGCGAATGACGTATGATAGGTAGCTGACCAAAGTACTATAGATCGTACCACAAATCCACCGCCAACTATTGGTCCGTTCTGTTTACAACCAAATTTTCACGCATCGAAAAGTAGTTCGCCGTATGGAAGAGAAAGCATTAAAGATTCTTATACATTTGGGGGATAGGTTGTTACCCCACAGCTGTATCAATTTGATGTGATCAGTTTTACCCTAAATAAAAATGTAATATACTTTTACTTCTGACATTGAAAAACCTGAACACGTAAGTCAATGCTATTACGGTATTCTTCCGCAAGATTGTGAGTGTGAGAACTTTCTCTAGGTAGACCTACTCGTTCTTCCCTTTTACCGTCACGCATGCGCAGTAATACAAAATCTCCACCGTTAGGTGCCCCTCTTGAGCCCACCCGAGCAACAATAGACCCGTTCGTCGTAGTACGCCATAGCGATGACACAGTACACGTTGCATTTCATCCAGTATTTGTAGTGTGCCCTGTGTTTCTTGCACAGACATAATATAACATGTCTGTGGTTTCTTCCCTGGGATGGTTGTCCCCTTTGGCCATATCACCTGAGGTGTGTGTCGACGTAAAACCTTAACCAAATCAATCAAAAAATCAAAATCACACACACACAGACACAGACACACATATACACGCACACACATACACTACACACACACACACACACACATACACACACACACACACACACACACATACGCACACATTCACACAAACACACATACACACACATACACACACACACACATATGCACGCACATACACACACACACTACACACAAACACACATACACACACACGTACGCAAGTACACACACACACACACACAATACGCACGTACACTACAAACACGCATACACACTACACACACTCCCTCTCTCTCATACACATATACACAGACACACACACACACAGAGAGACACAGATACACACACACACACACACACACACACACACACACACACACACACACACACACATACAAACACTACACATATACACTACAAACATGCACATACACAAACACACAATACACACATACACCACAAACACGCATACACACTACACACACACACTACACACATACACTACACACACGCATACACACTACACACATACACTACACACATACACTACGCACACGCATACACACTACACTCACACACACACTCTCTCTCTCTCACACACACACACACACACGCACACACACACACACACACACAATACACACGTACACCACAAACACGCATACGCACTACACACACACACATACACTACACACATACACTACACACACGCACTCAGACACACACATACACAAACACACACACATACACACACACACATACACACACAACACACAAACACAACACACACACACACACACACACGCACATACACACACACTACATTGTCTAAAATCACTTTAGTGAATTGACATTAAATCAAAGACCACCACCAGACACACTATGCACAGACATACCACACGCATACCACACACACACCACACATACACACACACACACACACAACACACACACACACACACACACACACATACCACACACATGCACACTCACATTCACACACAAAAAACACACACGCGCGCGCGCGCACACACACATACATAGTGAACAGACGTTAAATCAAAGAACGATATATACACACAAACGCACACAAACACAAAACACACACACACACACACACACACACACACACACACACACACACACACACACACACACACACACACACACACACACACCATTACACACAAAAAACTGCAAAACATTTAATTACAAACAGCTAGAACGATTCTATTTAACCTTTTCGGAATTCAGTTTGACAGACTCTGATATCAGACATGGTTTGCTGTTGTTGTTGTTGTTGTTGTTGTTGTTATCATTCTTGCTGTTGTTGTTGTTGTTGCTGTTGCTGTTGCTGTTGTTGTTGTTGTTGTTGTTGCTGTTGTTGTTATTGTTGGTGATGAAATTGTTGTTGTTGTTGTTATTCTTGTTGTTATTGTTACTGATGTCGTTGTTGTTGTTGTTCTTGCTGTTGTTGTTGTTTTTGTTATTGCTGTTATTGTTGTCGTTGTTGTTGTTGATGATGATGACGTTGTTCTTGTTGTTGTTGTTATTGTCGATAGTGTTATTGTTGTTGTTGTTGTTGTTATTATTGTTGTTACTGTTGTTGTTGCTTCTGCTGTTGTTGTTGTTGGTGGTGGTGCTGCTGTTGCTACTGCTGCTGTTATTGTTGTTGTTGATGATAATGTTGTTGGTGTTCCTGTTTTTAGTGCTATTGTAGTTGTTGTTGCTGCTGCTGCTGTTGTTGTTGTTGTTGTTGTTGCTGCTGCTGTTGTTGTTGTTGCTGCTGCTACTGCTGTTGCTGTTGCTGTTGTTGTTGCTGTTGTTGTCGTTGTCGTCGTCGTTGTTTTTGCTGTTATGGTTGCTGTTGTTGTTGTTGCTAATGTATCATATCATATCATATCATATCATATCATATCATATCATATCATATCATATCACATCAATCATATCACATCACATCACATCACATCACATCATACATACATCATATCATATCATATCAATCACATCAATCATATCATATCATATCATATCATATCATATCATATCATATCATATCATATCATATCATATCATATCATATCATATCATATCATATCATATCATATCATATCATATCATATCATATCATATCATATCATATCATATCATATCAATATCATATCATATCATATCATATCATATATCATATATCATATCATATCATATATCATATATATCATATCATATCATATCATATCAATCATATCATATCATATCATATCATATCATATCATATCATATCATATCATATCATATCATATATCATGCATCATATCATATCATATCATATCATGTATCATATATCATATCACATCATATATCATATCACATCATATATCATATCACATCATATATCATATCACATCATATCATATTTCATATCATATATCATATAATTAATAATAATTAATAATAATAATAATAATAATTACAATATTTATATAGCGCAAAATCTTGATAAAATCAAATCTAAGCGCTGAAACAGACACACACACACGCACGCACGCACACACACGCACGCACGCACGCATACGCACTCACGCACACACACGCACACGGCTATAAATGGGGAGAAAGAATAAAAGCAATGGAAAATTATAGAGAGCATATTACATACAATTATTTATTGCAATGTGATTCCCCTCCGAGTGGAGACAGGCTGCAGAGGGGATTGAGTGAGGTCAGGATTTTATGCAGAGGAGAAAAGGTGAGTTTGAGAGCGGACTTGAAGGAGACAAAAGTAGGTTGCTGACGGACTGAGAGAGGAAGTTTGTTCCAGGAGAGCGGACCAGAAACAGAGAAGGCTCGTGGACCATAGGTATTGAGCTTAGTGCGTGGAAAGCGAAAAGTCAGAGGATCGGAGGCAGAGCGGAGGGTACGTGAGGGAAGATAGATCTCAAGTAGGCTTGACAGGTAATCGGGGGCTGCGTTATTGAGGCTTTTGTAGCACATGGTGTCTAGTTTGTACTGTATGCGCTTTGATACAGGGAGCCAGTGAAGTTGTGCCAGGAGAGGAGATATGTGGTCAGCTTTTTTCTTTTTGAGTACAAGGCGTGCAGCATTGTTTTGAATGCGCTGTAGGATGTGAGTGGTGGAAGCAGGAAGACCGGACAGGAGTGAATTGCAATAGTCAATGCGAGACATTATGAAGGAGAGAACGAGTTTTGCAGTTGTTTCCACAGAGAGATACTTCCTGATCAGGCTTATACGATGGAGGTGATAGTAGCAAGATCTGGCAGTTTGAGAAACAAAGTTGTTCATGGAGAGGGTAGAGTCAATGCAGACACCAAGGTTTTTAGCTGAATCAGAAATTGGGACTGATGTGTTACATAATGGGAGAGAAAGAGGAGGCAGCTGAGAAAGTTTCTGACGGGTGCAAATGAGGATAGCTTCTGTCTTGTCATCATTTAGCTGAAATTTGTTGTATGTCATCCAATTTTTAATGTCCAAGTAACACTCAGTGGTGCGAGTCAGGAGGCGCTGCATATTGTCAGGTGAGTCGCTGTCTTGAAGTTGGGTGTCATCAGCATAGAAGTGGTGTTTTATAGAGTGGGAGTTGATGATGGTGGACAGGGGGGAGGTGTAAAGAGTGAAAAGAACAGGGCCAAGGACAGATCCTTGTGGAACACCACAAGTCAGGTATGCAGGTTGAGAATAAGTGCCATTAATGAGAGCAGTTTGTTTTCTGTTTGATAGATATGAAGTGAACCAGGAGAGAGCAATGTCAGAGATGCCAAAAGTATGATGAAGTCTAGAAAGGAGAATACCATGATGAATGGTGTCAAAGGCTGCAGACAGATCAAGGAGTGTGAGGAGAGAGACTTTGCCTGTATCAGTTGCAAGGAGGAGATTGTTGAGAATGTGTAGCAAGGCAGTTTCAGTGCTATGGCACTGGCGGTAGGCTGACTGGAAAGGATTGAGGAGATTGTTGGCAGACAGGTGAGAGTTCAGTTGGTTGAGGACAACTTTTTCAAGCAGTTTTGACAAGAAAGAGAGATTAGAGATAGGCCGGTAATTTTTCAGTTCATTTGGGTCTAAATTGTATTTCTTGAGGAGAGGGTGAACAATAGCAGACTTGAAAGAATCTGGGACAGTTCCATATAATAATATAATATAATATAATATAATATAATATAATATAATATAATATAATATAATATAATATAATATAATATAATATAATATAAATATAATATAATATAATATAATATAATATAATATAATATAATATAACTTTATAATATAATATAATATAATATTATATTATATAATATAATATATTATAATATAATATAATATAATATAATATAATATAATATAATATAATATAATATAATATAATATAATATAATATAATATAATATATACAGACTTTTTCTCACGGGAATTTGTAGATTGCCAGTGAAACAAAAATCTTTCGCACAACATATTCTTTTGTTGACTATCAGTCTACTTTAACATTAATTTCATCCATTTCTTAAATCCCTTACCACTACCACACAAGGTCCACATCGTTGTTCATTCACCAAAGTGGCAGCGCTAGAGACACTTTACTGAGCCATTGACAAAGTAACACTTGCAGCTTACATCACAGGCCAACTACTACCCACGACAATTGAGTGGGGAAGATCAGCATCGTTTTTCACTTCTTTCTTTGATGTTTACTTAAAGTCTTTCCAAGCTTAGCTGCACTTGTGGACTGGCACGTAAAAACTTTTGCCTCTGAGGTGCTGAGCCTAGAAGCCGACAATAGCATCAGTATCTCACAGTGCAACCAAAACGTTTAAGGCTTCTTTCAGCAACATTCTTATAGGTAGTCCTCATATACTCTGAGAGTGGTAGGACTATAAACTCAACAAAACAGAACAGAACAAGTGCTGAGCCCCATGGGAACAGTCTCTCCTGCATTTTGAGAGCCACAATGGCTGATGTTATGTATCCCTAGTACTCATCCCAGGTAGTAACAACAGCAAAGAAAACCACGTGTAAAAACACTCGAGAGTAGAGACAACAGGGGTATGTTTGTCCCCACTAAAGACAGATTCGTGCACGGCAAGCCATTATTGTATATACTACCATTGCAAAAACGGTTCAAACCCTTTGTCATTAAATGAAAGGAAGGGAAGACATTCATGCAAGGGTAATCAATTACTGCACCTTTCTGTTTAGTTTTGGTTTGGTTATGGTATATTACATGTGTTAAGAGTTTACTGAAAGTGCTTAACAAAAAGGTTCTCATACATGCCTGACTTGGCCTGCGAAAGGAATCCAATTAAAAGTGTTTTATTTATTATGTTAAAGAATACAACAGAAATCAGACAAGAAATAGAATTTTTATTATGTTTAAGCAGATGGAGAAGCATATGTGTTGTGCTGACTCTTCACGTGTGATACGCATCAAAGGATAAAACTCACTAGGTCAAAAAGAAAAACAAATTAATGAAACAAAAATGGTAATCAAACAAATGAACAAAAACAAAACAAACATGTTAAGCCTCTTCCACTTCTCTCCCTTTCTCACTCTCTCTCTCTCTCTCTCTCTCTCTCTCTCTCTCTCTCTCTCTCTCTCTCTTTCTCTCTCTTACACAACTGT
>JAPXFY010003972.1:17500-19606 GCA_030674185.1 Monoplex corrugatus | reverse complement strand
GTTGGTGGTGAGTGAGTGAGTGAGTGGTGTGGTGAGCGTGAGTGGAGTGAGTGGTGAGTGGAGTGAGTGAGGAAGGTGAGTGGGAGTGAGTGACGTGAGTGAGTCGTGAGTGGAGTGAGGTGAGTGCGTGAGTGGTGGTGGGTGAGTGGGGAGTGACGGAGGGAGTGAGTGAGTGGGAGTGCGGAGTGAGTGAGGGGTGAGTGGTGAGTGAGTGGAGTGAGGGAGTGAGTGAGTGAGTGAGTGGTGAGTGAGTGGGGGTAGGTGAGTGAGTGAGTGAGTGAGTGAGTGAGGTGAGGGAGTGAGTGAGTGAGTGAGTGAGGTGGTGAGTGAGTGGTGAGTGAGTGGAGGAGTGAGTGAGTGAGTGCGGGTGAGTGGAGTGAGTGAGTGAGGGTGAGGTGAGTGAGTGGGTGAGGTGAGTGAGTGGTGAGTGAGTGAGTGAGTGAGTGGGGGGAGTGCAGTGGAGTGGGTGAGTGAGTGAGTGAGTGAGTGAGTGAGTGAGTGGGAGTGAGGTGAGTGGAGGGTGAGTGGGAGTGGGGAGTGAGTGAGTGAGTGAGTGGAGTGAGTGAGTGTGAGTGAGTGAGTGAGTGAGTGAGGTGAGTGAGTGAGTGAGTGAGGGGTGAGTGAGTGAGTGAGTGAGTGGTAGTGAGTGAGATGGAGTAGGAGGTGAGTGAGGGTGATGAGTGAGTGAGTGGAGTGAGTGAGTGTGAGTGGGGTGAGTGAGTGAGGTGAGTTGAGTGGAGGTGAGTGAGTGAGTGAGTGAGGAGGGAGTGTGAGTGATGGGAGTGAGTGAGTGAGGAGTGAGTGAGTGAGTGAGTGAGGTGAGTGTGAGTGGAGTGAGTGAGTGAGTTGAGGTGAGTGAGTGAGGGAGTGAGTGAGGGGGAGTGAGTGAGTGGGGAGTGAGTGAGGTGAGTGGGTGTGAGTGAGTGAGTGGAGTGGGTGAGGGAGTGAGTGAGGGGAGTGAGTGAGTGAGTGCGGTTGAGTGAGTGAGTGGAGTGGGTGAGTGAGTGAGTGAGGTGGGAGTGGGTGAGTGAGTGAGGGTGAGTGAGATGAGTGGTGAGGGAGTGAGATGAGGTGAGTGAGTGAGGTGTAGTGAGTGGAGTTGTGGGGTGGGTGAGTTGAGTGGTGAGTGAGGTGAGTGAGTGAGTGAGTGAGTGAGTGAGGGTGAGTGGAGTTGAGTGAGGAGTGAGTGGGGAGTGGTGGGAGGGTGAGTGAGTGGGTGGTGAGTGAGTGGGGAGTGAGTGAGGAGTGGGAGTGAGTGGGAGTGAGTGAGGGAGTGAGTGAGTGTAGTGAGTGGAGGAGTTGAGTGAGGGAGTGATGAGTGGAGTGAGTGGTGATGGAGTGAGAGGGGTGATGAGGTGAGTGAGTGAGGGAGTGTGTAGGAGTGAGTGGGAGTGAGTGAGTGGTGAGTGAGTGGAGTGAGTGAGGAGGTTGAGTGAGGTGAGTGAGTGCAGTGAGTGAGGGAGTGAGTGAGGGAGTGAGTGAGTGAGTGAGTGGAGTGAGTGAGGGTGGAGTGGTGAGTGAGTGAGTTGAGTGAGTGAGTGAGTGAGAGAGTGAGTGAGTGGAGTGTGGAGTAGTGAGTGAGTGAGTGAGTGAGGGTGAGTGGGAGTGAGTGAGTGAGTGGCGTGAGTGAGTGTGAGTGAGTGGTGGATGGTGAGTTGAGGGGTGAGGGTAGTGGTGAGTGATAGTGAGAAGTGGAGGGGAGTGAGTGGAGTGGTGAGTGAGTGAGTGAGTGAGTGAGGAGTGATGGAGTGAGTGGTGGAGTGAGGAGTGAGTGGTGAGGAGTGAGTGAGTGAGTGGAGTGAGGGGGTAGGGGTGAGTGAGTGAGTGGTGAGTGAGTGAGTGAGTGAGGCGTGAGTGAGTGAGTGAGTGAGTGAGTGAGAGTGACGTGAGTGAGTGAGTGAGTGAGGTGAGTGTGAGTGTGGGTGGGGATGAGTGAGTGGTGAGTGCGGATGGAGGAGGAGTGAGTGGGATAGTGAGAGTGGTGGTGAGGGGAGTGAGTGAGTGAGGAGGGTAGTGGTGAGTGAGTGGTGAGTGGTGGGGAGTGAGTGAGTGGGGGAGTGGGAGTGAGTGGTGAGGAGTGGAGAGTGAGTGAGTGAGTGAGTGAGT
>JAPXFY010003972.1:7500-15000 GCA_030674185.1 Monoplex corrugatus | reverse complement strand
TATCTATCTATCTATCTATCTTTATCTATCTATTATTATCTTATCTTTATCTATTATCTATCTATCTCTTTATATATTCTATCTATCTATCTTTTCTATCTATCTTCTATCTTATATATTTATCTATCTATCTTACTATTTCTATTATCTATCTTTATCTTATCTATCTATCTATCTATCTTCTATCTATCTATTCTATCTATCATATCTATTATTTCTATCTTCTTATCTATCTATTTCTATCTTTTCTATCTATCTATCTTATCTATCTTCTATATCTATTATTTATCTTCTATCTATCTTTCTATCTATTATTCTATCTTCTTTATCTTTTATCTATTATCTATCTTTATCTTTATCTATCTATCTATTATCTTTATCTTCTATCTATTCTCTTTATTATCTTCTATTCTATCTTCTTCTATCTATCTATCTTTATATTTCTTTTTCTTCTACTTCTATTATCTATCTATCTTCTTTATCTATTCTTCTATCTACTATCTATCTATTATCTTTATTCTATTTTATATCTATCTATTCTATCTATCTATCTTTATCTATCTATTATCTTCTTTTTCTATCTATCTATCTATCTTTTTATCTTATCTTCTATCTATCTATCTTTATCTATCTATTCTATCTATCTTTATCTTCTATCTATCTTCTATCTATCTTATCTATCTATCTTCTATCTATCTATCTATATCTTTATTATCTATCTATCTTTTTTTTTTTTTTTTTTTTTTTTTTTTTTTTTTTTTTTTTTTTTTTTTTTTTTTTTTTTTTTTTTTTTTTTTTTTTTTTTTTTTTTTTTTTTTTTTTTTTTTTTTTTTTTTTTTTTTTTTTTTTTTTTTTTTTTTTTTTTTTTTTTTTTTTTTTTTTTTTTTTTTTTTTTTTTTTTTTTTTTTTTTTTTTTTTTTTTTTTTTTTTTTTTTTTTTTTTTTTTTTTTTTTTCTATCTATCTATCTTTATCTATCTATCTTTATCTATCTATCTATCTATCTATCTATCTATTATCTATCTATATCTTCTATCTCTATCTTTATCTTCATCTATCTATATCTATCTATCTATCTATATCTTTATCTATCTTATCTATCTTCTATCTATCTACTATTATTTTATTATCTATTATTTTTATTATTTTCTATTTTTATATTTCTATCTTTTTTTCTTTATCTTATTTTATTTCTATCTATTATCTATCTTTTATATTTCTATTACTATTTTCTTATATTATTCTATTATTTATTTTATTTTATTATTACTTTTTTATCATTTTTTCTTATCTATTTTTCTTATTCTTTCTTTCTTTATTAATTTTTATTTTTATTTCTTTATTTTATTTCTTATTTATCTATTCTTTTCTTCTTTTTTTCTATTATTATTTATTTATAATCTTTTTTTATCTTATTTTATTTTATATTTATATTTATTATCTTTTTTTTATTTTTTATCTATTTTTTTCTTATCTATTCTATTTCTACTATTCTATTATTTATTATTTTATCTTTTTTTATCTATTATCTCTATTATATTTCTATCTTTTAATCTTCTTTTTATATTTCTATCTATTATTTTTTATTTATTATTATTATTTTTTTTTATATTATCTATTATTCTCTTTTTTTTATCTAATTATTATCTATTTTTCTTTTTATCTATATTAATTCTATATTTTTATTATTTTTATTATTATTTATTATATTTATATCTAATTTTATCTTTTTATATTTTATTTTTATTTTTATTTTCATTTATTTTTTATTTTTTTTTTTTTTATTATCATTTATCTTTATTTTATTTTATTATATTATTTCTTTTTTATCTTTATCTTATTTCTTTATATATTATTTTATTTCTTTTCTTTTATTTATCTTTATAATCTATCTATATTTTTTTATTTATTTTATCTATAATTTTATTTATTTTATTATTTCTTTTTTATCTATCTTATTATTTCTTTATTTCTAATTTTATTTATTTTTTCTTTATTATACATTCTTTATCTTTTCTTTTTTCTATTTTATCTTCTTTATTATTTTTTTTATATATTTTTTCTTTATTTTTATTATTTTTATCTATTTTTTTTTTATTTTATCTTTTTCTCTATTTTCTTTTTTTCATTTTATAATACTTTCTTATTTCTTTTTTTATATATCTTTATTTTTTATATTTTATCTTTATATTATTATTTATTTTTATATTCATTTTTATTTTATTTATTATTATTTTTTACATATTCATTTTTTTTCTTTTTTTTTTTTTCTTTATCTTTTATACTTTTTTATTCATTATCTTTTTTTTATATCTATCTTTATATCTATTTTATCTTCTTATTTATTTTATTATTTTATTATTTTATTCATTTTTTTATTATCTATCTCTTTATCTTATTATTTATATCTCTTCTTTCTTTTATTTCTTTTTTTCTTTATTTTTTATTCTCTATCTATATTATCTTATATTATCTATTTTATTCTATATTTATATCTTCTATTATTCTTCTTTATTTATCTATCTATATCTTTATTTTCTTAATTATCTATCTATATTATTATCTTATATTATCATTATATCTATTTCTACTTTTCTTTCTTCTTTTTATTTTCTTTATATCTATTATTATTATCTTATTCTATCTGTTATCTTAATATCTATAATCTATCTTAATATCTAATCTATCTATTATCTTTATAATCTATCTATCTTTAATATCTATCTATATCTATCTTATATCTATCTTCTATCTATCTATCTCTCTATATCTTTTCATCATCATCATTATCTTCGCGTGATGTCGTGTTAGCAGTTAACAAAATCAAAATCATTAGAAATACAAACACTGTAGAAAGTAAGCATATCGATTCATTCTTATCAAAATTATCCATCATTCATTTCATCATTCTATCACATACTATATTACTATCATCATCATACTGTCTCTCCTCTCTCTCATTCATCTCATCTCTTAGTAGTACTAATCACTTATCTAAAAATTTACAACAATCATTTTTTATCAAATTACACACTTATTTCATCTTACCAACACTATATTACTATATACACTACTACTACTACATCTAACTTTACTACTACTCTGCTCTACTATTACTTCAATCTACTACTATATACAACAACACAACTACTACTATACCACACTACTACTATTACAACCACTACTACTACTACAACTACTACTACTATTACTACAACTACTACTACTACTACTACTACAACTACAACTACTACTACAACTACTACAACTACTACTACTACTGCTACAACTACTACTACTACTATTACTACAATTACTACAACTATTTCTACTACTCCTACAACTGCTACAACTACTACTTCTACTACCTATGCCACCCCAACTATAATTACTTATGCTGTAAACGTATTTCGTGGAAAACAAGCGACCACTGAGCACACAAGCGCTTGACATGATGATCAGCAACAATGTGTCTATTGTTTCAGACAGGACAGTGTGAGAAAAACACAGACAGCAACAATGTGTCTATTGTTTTAGACAGGACAGTGTGAGAAAAACACAGACAGCAACAATGTGACTATTGTTTTAGGACAGTGTGAGAAAAACACAGACAGCAACAATGTGTCTATTGTTTCAGACAGGACAGTGTGAGAAAAACACAGACAGCAACAATGTGTCTATTGTTTCAGACAGGACAGTGTGAGAAAAACACAGACAGCAACAATGTGACTATTGTTTTAGGACAGTGTGAGAAAAACACAGACAGCAACAATGTGTCTATTGTTTCAGACAGGACAGTGTGAGAAAAACACAGACAGCAACAATGTGTCTATTGTTTTAGACAGGACAGTGTGAGAAAAACACAGACAGCAACAATGTGACTATTGTTTTAGGACAGTGTGAGAAAAACACAGACAGCAACAATGTGTCTATTGTTTCAGACAGGACAGTGTGAGAAAAACACAGACAGCAACAATGTGTCTATTGTTTTAGACAGGACAGTGTGAGAAAAACACAGACAGCAACAATGTGTCTATTGTTTTAGGACAGTGTGAGAAAAACACAGACAGCAACAATGTGACTATTGTTTTAGGACAGTGTGAGAAAAACACAGACAGCAACAATGTGACTATTGTTTTAGACAGGACAGTGTGAGAAAAACACAGACAGCAACAATGTGTCTATTGTTTTAGGACAGTGTGAGAAAAACACAGACAGCAACAATGTGACTATTGTTTTAGACAGGACAGTGTGAGAAAAACACAGACAGCAACAATGTGACTATTGTTTTAGGACAGTGTGAGAAAAACACAGACAGCAACAATGTGTCTATTGTTTTAGACAGGACAGTGTGAGAAAAACACAGACAGCAACAATGTGACTATTGTTTTAGGACAGTGTGAGAAAAACACAGACAGCAACAATGTGTCTATTGTTTCAGACAGGACAGTGTGAGAAAAACACAGACAGCAACAATGTGTCTATTGTTTTAGACAGGACAGTGTGAGAAAAACACAGACAGCAACAATGTGTCTATTGTTTTAGGACAGTGTGAGAAAAACACAGACAGCAACAATGTGACTATTGTTTTAGGACAGTGTGAGAAAAACACAGACAGCAACAATGTGACTATTGTTTTAGACAGGACAGTGTGAGAAAAACACAGACAGCAACAATGTGTCTATTGTTTTAGACAGGACAGTGTGAGAAAAACACAGACAGCAACAATGTGTCTATTGTTTTAGACAGGACATTGTGAGAAAAACACAGACAGCAACAATGTGTCTATTGTTTTAGACAGGACAGTGTGAGAAAAACACAGACAGCAACAATGTGTCTATTGTTTTAGACAGGACAGTGTGAGAAAAACACAGACAGCAACAATGTGTCTATTGTTTTAGACAGGACAGTGTGAGAAAAACACAGACAGCAACAATGTGTCTATTGTTTTAGACAGGACAGTGTGAGAAAAACACAGACAGCAACAATGTGTCTATTGTTTTAGGAGAGTGTGAGAAAAACACAGACAGCAACAATGTGTCTATTGTTTTAGACAGGACAGTGTGAGAAAAACACAGACAGCAAAATGTGACTATTGTTTTAGACAGGACAGTGTGAGAAAAACACAGACAGCAACAATGTGACTATTGTTTTAGGACAGTGTAAGAAAAACACAGACAGCAACAATGTGTCTATTGTTTTAGGACAGTGTGAGAAAAACACAGACAGCAACAATGTGTCTATTGTTTTAGACAGGACAGTGTGAGAAAAACACAGACAGCAACAATGTGTCTATTGTTTTAGGACAGTGTGAGAAAAACACAGACAGCAACAATGTGTCTATTGTTTTAGACAGGACAGTGTGAGAAAAACACAGACAGCAACAATGTGACTATTGTTTTAGACAGGACAGTGTGAGAAAAACACAGACAGCAACAATGTGTCTATTGTTTTAGGACAGTGTGAGAAAAACACAGACAGCAACAATGTGTCTATTGTTTTAGACAAGACAGTGTGAGAAAAACACAGACAGCAACAATGTGTCTATTGTTTTAGACAGGACAGTGTGAGAAAAACACAGACAGCAACAATGTGTCTATTGTTTTAGGACAGTGTGGAAAAACACAGACAGCAACAATGTGTCTATTGTTGATGAACAAAGAGGACATGTGGACATGTGAAGTGTGAAGTCTGCAATTTGTTCAAGACGGATTCATTGCGCTCAGATATTTCCTTATGCGCTTCACCTGGAACCGCCAGTGATTATCTGGGACAGTACTTGAGCCAGCTCAAATTAATTTCTTCGATGCGCTGGTTAGGTTTTGAGATAGAAAAGGGGTGGGGGTAGAAACATTAAGCTGACGTCTCAAGAATAATAATAATAATAATAATAATAATAATAATAATAATAATAATAATAATAATAATAATAATAATAATAATAATAATAATAATAATAATAATGATGATGATGATAATAATAATAAATCACTTCTATATACTGCTATTCTCCTACACATAGGTAAAGACTCACTGCGCTTTACATTTTATTAGTTCATTTTTCCCAATCAGCCCTATGCCTAGTGGTCAATTATACCAACTCCCACTCCTAGTCCCCCCCCCTTCCCCAACACACACACTGGCACATCTGTTGCAAGCAAGTACTAATACATACATTACTGAATCAGAAAGATAAAAAATCATGTTTCATTACTGGTAGTATTTATCAAAAAGATGAGTTTTGAGGCCCGCCTTGAAAGAAGAGAGAGATGATAAACAGCGGAGAGAAAAAGGCAGATCGTTCCAGACAAGTGGGGCCTGGTAACGGAAGGCTCGGTGTCCTATGGTTTTGTATTTTGATTTTGATTTTGCCAGAAGCTTCTGGTTGCTTGACCTGAGACTGCGTTCAGGCCTGTATGTTTTAAAGCACAGAAGAGAGGTAGATAGGCAAGGTACCATCAAAATGCCGATAAGCCAGAGTAGCTAGTTTACATTCTACTCTTGCTTCCACAGGGAGCCAGTGGAGCTACTTCTATAGGCTGGTTGCTGAATGACATGACTGACAGTTCAGATGGGCGGCAGACAGATCAGTGTTTATGTTGAAGGATGGGATTGAACTCCAGAGATCAGTGATTGAGTCCTTGGCTCTATTGAAAAAGCCAGCCAGCCCATTTGATAAGTGTATCCCAGACAATACTCTTAGGAAAGATGAAGTTAGAGCAGCACTGAAAAAGATGAAACCAGGAAAAGCCCCAGGACCAGACAATATTACTACAGAGATGATTGAAGACCTGGAGGAATTTTGGCATAGAAAAAATAACAATCCTCTTAAATGAAATTTACGACACTGGAAAAAATGCTAGACGGACTTGCAGAGTGGCTGAACACGAGGAGGGTGGAGGAGATGCTTGGGGCAACGAGAGATAGAGACAGATGGAAGTCCATGATCGCCAACGCCACGCGGCAGGGCACCTGATGATGATGATGATCCCAGACAAATACAATTCTCATGTAACACAGATCATTTTCCTTGATATGGTCTCTGTGGTCGATAGGACTACAAACGACACGAACAGAATTAAGGCAAACTAAATGAATACATTTGAGCTCAATTACGCTGAGTTATATCGAATTGAACTGGTTGTGTTGGCTTACTTTTTGGGGTAGGTGAGCGGGATGTCCCATACACAGTGTAGAGACCAGAGGTCCCCCCGTCACCCCGGTGTCTTCCACATAGTAGACAGACGATGACTCCACCACCAAGGCCCTGAAGACATTCAGGACACTTCATCAGTCAGAGACACACACATGGAATGTTCTTAAAGACACTATCTGCGGTCAAAGGGAAGCAACTCATATATGTATGTACAGGGAAAGTCATTGTGAAGGAAGGCCTAGCCACCACTGTCACGTGGTTTCTAATTCCATTGGCTGAGTGGGTTAGAGTGTCATGCCGATAAGACAGGGGTTGGGGTTCCATTCTCACAGGGGCCACAGTGCTA
>JAPXFY010003972.1:0-2500 GCA_030674185.1 Monoplex corrugatus | reverse complement strand
GTGTGAGAAAAACACAGACAGCAACAATGTGTCTATTGTTTTAGACAGGACAGTGTGAGAAAAACACAGACAGCAACAATGTGACTATTGTTTTAGACAGGACAGTGTGAGAAAAACACAGACAGCAACAATGTGTCTATTGTTTTAGGGACAGTGTGAGAAAAACACAGACAGCAACAATGTGTCTATTGTTTTAGACAAGGACAGTGTGAGAAAAACACAGACAGCAACAATGTGTCTATTGTTTTAGACAGGACAGTGTGAGAAAAACACAGACAGCAACAATGTGTCTATTGTTTTAGGACAGTGTGAGAAAAACACAGACAGCAACAATGTGTCTATTGTTGATGAACAAGAGGACATGTGGACATGTGAAGTGTGAAGTCTGCAATTTGTTCAAGACGGATTCATTGCGCTCAGATATTTCCTTATGCGCTTCACCTGGAACCGCCAGTGATTATCTGGGACAGTACTTGAGCCAGCTCAAATTAATTTCTTCGATGCGCTGGTTAGGTTTTGAGATAGAAAAGGGGTGGGGGTAGAAACATTAAGCTGACGTCTCAAGAATAATAATAATAATAATAATAATAATAATAATAATAATAATAATAATAATAATAATAATAATAATAATAATAATAATAATAATAATAATAATAATGATGATGATGATAATAATAATAAATCACTTCTATATACTGCTATTCTCCTACACATAGGTAAAGACTCACTGCGCTTTACATTTTATTAGTTCATTTTTCCCAATCAGCCCTATGCCTAGTGGTCAATTATACCAACTCCCACTCCTAGTCCCCCCCCCTTCCCCAACACACACACTGGCACATCTGTTGCAAGCAAGTACTAATACATACATTACTGAATCAGAAAGATAAAAAATCATGTTTCATTACTGGTAGTATTTATCAAAAAGATGAGTTTTGAGGCCCGCCTTGAAAGAAGAGAGAGATGATAAACAGCGGAGAGAAAAAGGCAGATCGTTCCAGACAAGTGGGGCCTGGTAACGGAAGGCTCGGTGTCCTATGGTTTTGTATTTTGATTTTGATTTTGCCAGAAGCTTCTGGTTGCTTGACCTGAGACTGCGTTCAGGCCTGTATGTTTTAAAGCACAGAAGAGAGGTAGATAGGCAAGGTACCATCAAAATGCCGATAAGCCAGAGTAGCTAGTTTACATTCTACTCTTGCTTCCACAGGGAGCCAGTGGAGCTACTTCTATAGGCTGGTTGCTGAATGACATGACTGACAGTTCAGATGGGCGGCAGACAGATCAGTGTTTATGTTGAAGGATGGGATTGAACTCCAGAGATCAGTGATTGAGTCCTTGGCTCTATTGAAAAAGCCAGCCAGCCCATTTGATAAGTGTATCCCAGACAATACTCTTAGGAAAGATGAAGTTAGAGCAGCACTGAAAAAGATGAAACCAGGAAAAGCCCCAGGACCAGACAATATTACTACAGAGATGATTGAAGACCTGGAGGAATTTTGGCATAGAAAAAATAACAATCCTCTTAAATGAAATTTACGACACTGGAAAAAATGCTAGACGGACTTGCAGAGTGGCTGAACACGAGGAGGGTGGAGGAGATGCTTGGGGCAACGAGAGATAGAGACAGATGGAAGTCCATGATCGCCAACGCCACGCGGCAGGGCACCTGATGATGATGATGATCCCAGACAAATACAATTCTCATGTAACACAGATCATTTTCCTTGATATGGTCTCTGTGGTCGATAGGACTACAAACGACACGAACAGAATTAAGGCAAACTAAATGAATACATTTGAGCTCAATTACGCTGAGTTATATCGAATTGAACTGGTTGTGTTGGCTTACTTTTTGGGGTAGGTGAGCGGGATGTCCCATACACAGTGTAGAGACCAGAGGTCCCCCCGTCACCCCGGTGTCTTCCACATAGTAGACAGACGATGACTCCACCACCAAGGCCCTGAAGACATTCAGGACACTTCATCAGTCAGAGACACACACATGGAATGTTCTTAAAGACACTATCTGCGGTCAAAGGGAAGCAACTCATATATGTATGTACAGGGAAAGTCATTGTGAAGGAAGGCCTAGCCACCACTGTCACGTGGTTTCTAATTCCATTGGCTGAGTGGGTTAGAGTGTCATGCCGATAAGACAGGGGTTGGGGTTCCATTCTCACAGGGGCCACAGTGCTAGACGCAGGCTGGATAGATAGATTTCTTTTTCTCTAAAGCTGACGTCTTCAGTTTCAATCCTGCCGGCGACATAAAGGTCTGACGTGTTTCCTGTCATTGTGGTGATAACTGCTTGGTGTTTCATAACTGTGCTGATAACTGTTGGTGTTTCATAACTGTGGTGATAACTGTTGGTGTTTCATAACTGTGCTGATAACTGTTGGTGTTTCATTACTGTGGTGATAACTGTTGGTGTTTCATAACTGTGCTGATAACTGTTGGTGTTTCATTACTGTGGTGATAACTGTTGGTGTTTCATAAC
>JAPXFY010003971.1:0-19610 GCA_030674185.1 Monoplex corrugatus | reverse complement strand
TACTGTTTATACTGAAAGAGCCCCCAGCATCCCCACGGGGTTTCATGTCTCGCTGGCTCTAGGGAAATAAGATATGCGAAAGAAATTTTTAAGTAATTTAGGCCCGTTTTTAATAAAATGTTTGAGTGTCCTTATTGATGTTTAAATTTGTATTCAGGCATGTTCTTTTTTAAATACCATGTGCGATAAATTGGACGGAGTAGTCAACGCCAGGGGCATCTCCTTCGACTATGTGCACGAATGCACTGATATGTGTACTTAATTTTCTTTTCCTTTGTTCTTTCACTGTTGAAGCATTGTGTATGTTTTGAAACAGTCACAGCCCTGATATGGCTGGAGTTTGTTCAAAATGGAATGTACTGCACTCGCACAATTCCATATGCGCTCCACCCAAAATCTGCCAGCAATGTCCTGGCAGAGTCCCTGATACTGCGCAAAACTCTATGAGCTGGCAAGTCTTGAACTGAGGAGCGGAAAGGGTGAGACGGAGAGGGAGGGGGTGGGGGTGGGTGGGGTGGGAAGACATTTGAAACACTAAGCTGACACTGCCACCAGAATGGTGGACACTTTAAGATGGGGCAGCGAATAGGCCAGGGTTTTTTTTAATGATGTGGGCCGGGATTGAACTCGAAGATATCAGATACGGAGTCCACGGCTCTATCAAAAGAACCAACCAACCCGCATTAAAAAAAAACCTGGCTTGCCTGAGGATTGAACCCACAACCCTTGTGTTCTGAGCAGGGTGTTCTAACGGCTGGTCACTATTTTTGTGGTCAATACTGTGTTTAGGAGATGGGGTTCTAAACACACTGGATAACAACAGGCATTATGTTCATATATGTATACATATACATATACATATACATAATGCATATACATATATATATGCATATACACACACACACACATATATATATATATAAATATACATATATATATATATATATATATATAGATATAGATATCGATATATATGTATATACTCATATATTCATATTCATATTTATGTTCATATTTATATTCATTTCCTTTGCCACAGTGGATTTTCCATGCGAAACTCGGGCTGTTTCCCCTTTGATCACAACAGGCACTAGACTGCAGCGGATTTCTAAATTAAATTCGCTGGACCACAACAGGCACTATACTGTAGTGGATTTTTTAAATTAAATTCACTGGATCACAACAGGCATTAGACTGTAGTGGATTTCTAAATTCACAGGACCACAACAGGCACTATACTGAAGTGGATTTTTAAATTAAATTCAATGGATTACAACAGGCACTATTGTAATGGATTTCTAAATTAAATTCACTGGACAACAGGCACTATACTGTAGTGGATTTCTAAATTCACTGGACCACAACAGGCACTATACTGTAGTGGATTTTTAAATACACTGGACATGGATTTTCAAATACTCGATCACAGTAGGCACTATACTGAACTCTCCATCAAACCTATACCGGCACCAGCACAGACCCTTCTCTAGTGGTGGGAAAGTCTCCTGGGAGGGGGAAGGGGGGGGGGGCTTGGCTTCACAGTGACAGCTGGACTCTGGCAGCTTGACTATGACCAAATAAACTACGGGTTTGAAGGAGTGTCTGGGGAGTCAAAATAAAGTGATACGAGAAAAGAGCCACAGACTAAGAAGCGCAATAGATGCAGTGAAAAAAAAAAAGCTTTCAAACCCCTCCCCCCCCCCCCCACACACACACACCCATCGCTCCACTCACAAGACTTAATGCATGTGTATTATCCACTCGATCGCTAGTAAAGGTGAAAGTTTTTTTTCAACAGCCGGAGTGGTAGGTAGTTAAGGAGCCAGGTGCCAGAGATTCCAGCTTCTCCTGGTGGTGGGCACCATGAGGGGTGATGCCTATCTGCCCTCCCCCCCCTCCCTCGCTGCTTCACCTTTTCTGTCCTTTAACCCTTTGACTCTCTCACCCTATCCACCAGCATCCTGCATTGTCAACTATGCCAACAAAGAAAAAAATTAACCTTTTGACTCTCACCCTATCCACCAGCATCCTGCATTGTCAACCATGCCAACAAAGCAAAAACTTAACCCTTTGACTCTCTCACCCTATCCATCAGCATCCTGCATTGTCAACCATGCCAACAAAGAAAAAACTTAACCTTTTGACTCTCTCGCCCTATCCACCAGCTTCCTGCAGACCTTCAATCTCATACATCGAGAACAAAACCACCATCAGTGGCCTAAATATTAAAAAAATTGTCCATAGAAGTCAAGACAGAGCGGCCTGGAGGGAGATCGTGGTGTCCAGATGTGCAGTGACCAATACCGAACTCGGTGACGCCGACAGGTGAGACAGGCGAGACAGGTGAGACAGGTGAGACAATATTAATAATACTACACGTGAGACTAAACACAGTTATTTTACCCAGGACAAGAAGAAAATCTGGTAAAAAAAGACCTCTCTTTGAGAAAGGTATTTTGATGAACATGACAACCAGCACATTTTGTGTTTAGTTTTATGTACACAACATTAGCTGGAATAAACTGATAATTACGTAGGTCTAATACTGAAGCGAATCAACTGACAAACTGAAGATACTGACAAACTGAAGCTTCTGACAAACTGAAGCTATTGACAAACTGAAGCTACTGACAGACTTAAATTACTGACAAACTGAAGCTAATGAAAAACTGAAGCTATTGACAAACTGAAGCTACTGACAGACTTAAATTACGGACAAACTGAAGCTACTGACAGACTGAAACTACTGACAGACTAAAACTACTGACAGACTGAAGCTACTGACAGACTTAAATTACTGACAAACTGAAGCTAATGAAAAACTGAAGCTATTGACAAACTGAAGCTACTGACAGACTTAAATTACGGACAAACTGAAGCTACTGAAAACTGAAGCTACTGACAAACTGAAACTACTGACAGAGTTAAATTACTGACAAACTGAAGCTACTGACAAACTGAAGCTACTGAAAACTGAAGCTACTGACAAACTTAAATTACTGTCAAACTGAAGCTACTGAAAAACTGAAGCTAATGACAGACTGAAGTTACTGACAGATTGAAACTACTGACAAATTGAAATTACTGACAAACTGAAATTACTGACAAACTGAAGTTACTGACATACTGAAGTTACTGACATACTGAAGTTACTGACAAACTGAAGTTACTGACAAACTGAAGTTACTGACAAACTGAAGCTACTGACAAACTGAAGTTACTGACAAACTGAAGCTACTGAAAAACTGAAGTTACTGACAAACTGAAGCTACTGAAAAACTGAAGTTACTGACAAACTGAAGCTACTGACAAACTGAAACTACTGACAAACTGAAGCTACTGAAAAACTGAAGTTACTGACAAACTGAAGCTACTGACAAACTGAAGTTACTGTCAAACTGAAGCTACTAACAAACAGAAACTACTGACAAATTGAAGCTACTGAAAAACTGAAGCTACTGACAAACTGAAACTACTGACATACTGAAGCTACTGACAAACTGAAGCTACTGACAGACTGAAGCTACTGACAGACTGAAGCTACTGACAGACTGACGTTACTGACATACTGAAGCTACTGACAAACTGAAACTACCAACAAACTGAAGTTACTGACAAACTGAAGCTACTGACAAACTAAAACTACTGACGGACTAAAGCTACTAACAAACTGAAGCTACTGACATACTTAAATTTCTGACAAACTGAAGCTACTGACATACTTAAATTACTGACAAACTAAAGCTACTGACAAACTAAAGCTACTGACAAACGGAAGCTACTGACAGACTTAAATTACGGACAAACTTAAGCTACTGAAAAACTGAAACTACTGACAGACTTAAATTACTGACAAACTGAAGCTACTGAAAAACTGAAGCTACTGACAGACTGACTTCTTTTTCAAGATAACCGTAATATTTGCCTTCTGATGCAACTGAAAATCCTTAATTTAATACGCCTGGCGTCTGGAAGCCAAATGCGCAATGAGCTGTAGCAGTGAGGAGCCAACGACCTATGGCTTCTGCCAGACAAAGCTGCGATAATGTCAGCCCTGGCTCATCGTGTCTATCTCTCTATCTTTGTTTGGACTTTGGACTTCTCCTGCTTCCTCGGTGAAAGAACACTAAAAGGCGTTTTCTTACCGGTTAGTTCCATGTTCTCAATACAAACTGTAATTTAACAGGATATTATTATAGCCCAGCAAGACCTGAGTGAGAACAACGTCAATTCTCCCTTATCTTGATCACCAGAGGATTCACTGGTCTGGTCATCTGACAAGTGTACAACCCTACCAGCTGGCTCATATTTATATTCATATATTCATTCATCATATTCATATTCGTATTCATTTTCATATTCATTTCTTTTGTCACAGTGGATTTACAATGTGAAACTCGGGCTGCTCTTCCCTTTGAGAGCGCATCGCCGTAGTGCAGCGCCACCCAAGTTTTAAAGTGTGTGTGTGTGTGCGTGTGTGTGTGTGTGTGTATGTGTGTGTGTGTGTGTGTTTGTGTGTGTGTGTGTGTGTGTGTGTGTGTGTGTATGTGTGTGTATGTGTGTGTGTGTGTGAGTGTGTGTGTTTGTGTGTGTGGGTGTGTGTGTGTGAGTGTGTGTGAGTGTGTGTGTGTGTTGTGTGTGTGAGTGTATGTGTGTATGTGTGTGTATATGTGTGTGTGTGTTTGTGTGTGTGTGTGCGGGTGTTGTATGTGTGTGTGTGTATGTATGTGTGTGTTGTGTGTGTGTGTGTGTATGTATGTGTGTATGTGTGCTTGCGTGTGTGTTGTGTGTGTGTGTGTGTGTGTGTGTTGTTGTGTGTGTGTGGTGTGTGGTGTGTGTGTTTTACCAAGACTTCAGAAAGGCAAGAAAGCTCATTAGCCTTCATGGGGAGGGACCTGGGAAATCAATCTATCTCTGCGATGTTTTATACCAGGGTAGCTGGACAAATGCCCTGCTCTTCTTGATTTTCAACTGCCGTGGGATCTTTAGTGTACGCAGGCCAGAAGACACACGCGCCCGACTCATTTTTCTCCCCCTTCTGAAGGACCAGACGTTCAGTTCGATTTCCCGGTCAAACTGAGGAGAAAAATCAAAGCCTCAACGGGGAGCGAACCTGGAACACGGAGTATAGTATAATACTGTATCTAGATTTAAAGGGACAGTCCCCCCCCCCTCCCGCTCCCCCCGTAGGGATGCCGGCGGCTCTTTCAATACAAAGAATATCCCCACCTCCTGGAAATTCTGTGATAGAAATTCTCTCTTTTCTGTCACTCTTTGTTTCTACCTTGTTCTTTTGCTTTCTGTCATTTCCTCATATCATTTTCTATCGTGCTGGTCCATTCATCTGTATGTGTTCGATAAAGTCTTACGTATTTTCTCTTAGGATTGATAATTGGGTGCAGGCATTAAGTGCATTTTTGGCACTAGGGAAATGACATATGCAGAAGCAATCCTATGTAATCTAGACCTGCTTTTATGTATGTTTTAGTGTCCTTATTTATGTTTAAACTTGTATTCAGGTATGTTTTTTTTCCGATAAATTGGACGTCTCCATAGATTACGTGGCGCGAATGTATTGATAGTGTACATAATGTTCTTTTCCTCTTTTTTTCCCTATTGAAGTTTTGTGTATGTTTTGAAACAGTTATAGCTCTGATATGGCTCTACGCAGACGGCTGGGCTTTAAACAAAATAACAAGAAAAAGCGACAGTCAGACCAACAAAGACATGGATGGATCGCGTGAAAGATACCTTGCACGTCGCACGAGCATTCATCTACTTCAGTGCCACGCAACTCACGTGAAGCTGTCCGTCAACTATGTCTCCTATGTCTCTTTACGATGCCTATGGTGATACAAGCACGACAGATGAAATAAAACAAGAATACTTGTGATTTTGTAGGTAAGGGGTTATTTATGAGGCAATGAGAATTGTTACCTAATACTACGTTTACACGAAGGCAACTTACTAGGCAACTCGGGCCCCAGCCAGTTGCCTTGTGATCTATTAATAGCAGGCAACTGGTTTAGTTGCCGTCAGTGTAAACGGTACGGGCAACTACCATACAACAGCTACGCTCCGCCCCCTGTTTGCGTCACTGGCGCTGTGTGTGTGGCCCGCTCGCTGGGCTGCAGTTGAAACGTAGTTGCCAAAAATCATGGCAATTGCCACTGCAACTGCCCACAGTTGCCTCTGAGGTTCCGAGGAGTTGACAACTAATGATACAACTGCTCTTGACTGGTACAGCAACTGGTGGCAATCACGTGGGTTGAAAGTGTCTGAAGGTATAAAAAGCAGGCAGTTGGAGGGAGGCACTTCATTGCATCTTGATTCTTCACCATGGATCCTGCTCTGCCGCTGATGATGCTCAAGGTGCAGCATGAACTCGTCTACTTTCAGCAACGACTCGCTGCAATGGACCTGAGGATGCGCAGGAGATCACTCTGGGTCAGAAACTACCTCACCGAGGAAAGGAGGAGGGAGACTGGCCACTACTACACCCTGCTGGATGTCACCATGAGAGACATAGACCACGCCATGTTCAGGAACTACACAAGGCTGACATTGCCTGTCTTCCTGGAAGTCCTGGACAGCATTCGGCCACGAATCACCAGGCAGGATACCAACATGAGGATGGCCATTGAGCCTGGGCTGAAGCTTGCGGTCACCTTGAGGTATCTGGCCACTGGAGACAGCTACCACTCCTTGTCGTACGCTTTTCGTGTTGGGGTTGCCACCATCTCCCGCTTCCTGGTTGAGGTGTGCCAGGCCATCACAGAGGCCTACAACCTGGAAGCCTTCCCTGATGACTGGACAGAGAACTTTTGGAAAGGCATTGCTGACAAGTTCAACACCCGCTGGAACATGCCCCACACCATGGGTGCTTTGGATGGGAAACATGTGGCCATCAAGAAGCCCCCAAACACAGGCAGTATGTACCACAACTACAAGGGCTTCTTCTCCATCCCTATGCTGGCGCTCGTGGACGCAGACTACAGGTTCCTGTAGGTTGAGCTTGGTGGAGTAGGACACATGTCCGACGCCCAAATCTTCCTGCAGAGTGACCTAAGTAAGGATTTGGAGGACGGTTCCATCAACAGGCCAGTTCCATGTCCGCTCACAGATGATCCTGAGGATACCACCCCTGTTCCCTACTTCATCGTGAGTGATGATGCCTTTGCTCTGAAGGACTACTGCATGAAGCCCTACTCCAGGAACAGCATGCAAAGCTCTGAGCTCATCTTCAACTACAGGCTGTCAAGGGCAAGAAGGGTGGTGGAGAATGCCTTTGGATTGTTGGCCCAACGCTTCAGGGTCTTGCTGCGTACCTGTGAACTCAAGCCAGACAGCGTGAGAGACGTTGTCCAGTGCTGCGTGACACTTCACAACATTCTGCTACAGCGACTACCCCCACCCGCGGACGCAGCCGACACGGAAGATGCAGAGAATGACGTAATCCCAGGCTCTTGGAGGGAGCAAGTCATCTGGACTGACCAGCCTCAGCCACAAGCAGCTCGTGCCACCAATGCTGGGAAGGAGGTCAGGGAGATCCTCACAGACTTCTTTGGCAGTCCTGCAGGGATTGTCCCTTGGCAGTGGGACAAAGCCCATGTCAACCGGCCCGCCGCAGCTGCAAGTCCTGACCCTCACCCTGCTCCTGCTTCACCGGGGTATCCTGTGCAGTGATATGCCTTTGGGCATCACCTCCAATCATTGGTCCTTTTCAGGACCTAAAAATTCCCAAGAGATTTGACTTGTCACTCTCTCCCTCTATCTGTCTGTTTCTCAGTCAATGTATCTCTCTGTCTCTCCCTCCCCCCTCTCTCTCTCTCCCAGTCTCTCTCTCTCTCTCTCTCTGAGTGTGCATGTGAAAATAATTATGTTAAATAAAACTACCTATCCTTCTGTGACCATTTCCCCCCCTAAGACGCACAGACACTACACACAGCACACTCCACCCCACCCCAATCACACATACAACCCCACACCCAAAACAAACGGACGTTTTTATTTTTTCAATGTAGGTACATGTATACATGTGTAAACTAGAACAGAGAGAGAGAGAGAGAGAGAGGCTTGTTAAGTTGTGCTAATGTGTATACATAAAGAAAAAAGTCCAGCAAAAAGATCAATTCCATTCTACATCTATAAACCTTTTTTTTTAAAAAAAACACACTGGCAGTCCTACTAAACTAATCGCATTTTTATCAAATAGGCGTGTAAAATACGCCCAAATTGAACGGGTTCCCAGGTCTGTCTGTGTGTGTGTGTGTGTGTGGGGGGGGGGGGTGAGGTGCGGTGTGTGTGTGGATGGGGGAGGGGGTGGGTGGCTCAATCTCTTTTGAACAATTATTGGCCCTGAAAAGGGCCGTATTTTGCATTAGGAGTGCTGCTACTCGAAACCGATGTCCACGTCATCCAGGTTGAGGGTGCTGTAGGTAGAGGGGCCAGCAGACAGACGGGCCTTCTTGGGGGTGCGCTTCCGTGGGGACTGCCTGACACGAACTGGACTGTCCAGCAGCTACTCCAAGGGGTCAGGCCGCACGGGGATGGCGGGAGGGTTCGAAGGCTGGATGCACGTAGGGGGTGGGGCCATGGCAGCAGCGGCGTCCACATGTTGTTTCACCACCTCCCACACCTCATCCTCAAGGGCCTTGGTCCTGGCCTGGTCCAGGGGTTCGGCCCGAGCCGCCATGGCATTCCAAAAGTGGGATTTGGTGGTGGGCATACGTGCGACCATGCGGTCCACCTCCCCCTTCAGGTACTCACAGTACTCTGCCATGGCAGTCATATCCGGATGCTTGGAGGCTGGCCTTTGACCCGCAGATGCAGAAGTGGTGGCAGCTTGAGTGGACATGGCTGTAGCTGCAGGCACAGGACAACTTGGGCCAGCCAACTCGGGGTCCAAGCCGGTACTTGAAGCAGAACCTCTTCTCCGCTTTCCTCCACCCATGGTCTTGGGGGAGATCTCATGGATGAAGGGGAGCATAAACCCCATCCTTGTTTCCAGAGATTGTAGTCCTGCAGAGAGGGAGGCACTGGAACCACTCTTGGAGCGTGCCTTCTTGGCCCGAGCAAGCATGGTCCTCATCGACTTGTACCATGCGGCCAAAACTTGCGGCGTCACTCCCAGTATGTCTGCAAGATACTTCCACTCCCGCTTCCTTCTAGGGTAGTCCTTGTAGTCTGGCTCGTTCTTGTCGTATATGTAGGGCCGTTGCTTCAGGAACTCTATGGCCAGGTCCCTCTGCTCTTCAGTCAGGTTGACTCTGACTGCTTTCCTCTTTCCTTTGCCTTTCTGGGGTAGGGTAGGCTCACGCTCTACCAGCTCCTCCACGTCCTCAACCGCAGACAGTGACGCCTCGGATTCAGAAGAATCCATGGTAGCGATGAAAATGGAGAAAAATTCAGTCGTGGACTCCAGTAGCAGCTCAAAATGAATGAGAGTTGTCAGTAAAACTCCCGCCTTTTATACTGTTCCAACGGCGACTGACCAAGTTGCGAAAGCGGTTGGCATGCGAGACAACTGCCTAGGCCACTAGTTGGCAAGCAGTTGTCTATCAGCGCAACCGCACAGCGAGCGAGCGGGACACGCCGTGAAGCGTGCCACGTCTGCCACGCTGGCCTTGGCTTTGGCGCCAATTCGTATAGGTTGCCTCACGAGGCAACAGATACAACTGTGTGTGAACGCTCTGCCAACCGCAGGCAACCGCAAAACAGTTGCCTTGCACCTCGAAGTTTTCGGTTTGATCTATCAACTATTTGGACATGACAACTGCCGAGTCAACTGGAATCGGGAAAATCCAAAAAGGTGACAACTGCAGACAACTGCAGACAACTGCTAGGCCACAACGTGGCAACAAGTTGCCAAACCCGCCAACTGCCGTTGTTGCCTAGTTAGTTGCCTTCGTGTAAACGAAGAATAACTAATGTTATTACTGTTACTGTTATTACTGTTACTGTTATTAAAATAATACATAAAGCCCAGCCGACTGCACAGAGCTATATCAGGGCTACAACCGTTTCAAAACATACAGGACTCTTCAACAGGAAAAACAACTGAAAAGTAAATTAAGTACACGTATCAATGCATTCGCGCATATAATCTAAGGAGATGCCCTGGCGCTGAGCACTCCGTCCAATTCATCGCAAAAGAGATTAACAAAAACATACCTGAATACAAATTTAAACATAACTAAGGACACTAAAACATATATAAAAAGGGGACTAAAATACCTAAAATTGCTTCGGCATATCTCATTTCCTCAGAGCCAAAAATGCACTCAAAACATTCACCCAATCATCAATCCTAAGAGAAAGTAGGCAATACTTTATCGAGCACACACAGGTGAATGGACCAGCAAGGCGGAAAGATGACAGGAAGAGATGACAGAAAGCAAAGCACGAAGAAAGAAACAAAAGAGAGTGACAGAAAAGAGGCAATTTCTAGCACAGAATTTTCAGAAAGTGGGAACACTATTTACACTGAAAAGAGTCCCCGGCATCCCCATGGAGGTTACTTAACGTTAAAACATCCATCAAAGAAAAAAAAAGTAATGTTAACATTTCTATTGTACCTGTCTAACATGTCCATCTTTGTGTTCGAGCATGGTCATATCTCAAATGGTAGTTCCGGTAATGTAAATGGAGGACGTGGTCTTCAACAAGTCCTCCATGCTGCCCCCTCCCCTCCCCCCAATCTGTTAGCAGATAAACTGTATCTACAACAGATAAGCACGTTCTCGCTTCACTCAAAGCGTTTTATCACGTGCCACGTAAACTCGCTTAAAAAAAAAAAAAAAAAAAAAAAGCCATAGAAATCTGGCGGATCAGCCTACAAGCCACAGCTGCAAAAAGCTAAAAACACACACACACACACACACACACACACACACACAGAGTGGCGGAAATCAACACTAAACCATTCCAACATACTGTCAAAGACATCCAAGCTCTTTCAGTGTGGTGGAGATGGAATATTATGGCTGGTTGAACGTAATGAGGCGCGCGCTACTGATGACGATGCCTGTTTGTGCTTCATGAAGCTACACGTGCGAGACGTAGAACTATGGAGCCACATCATCATCATCATCATCATCAAGTGCCCTGCCACATGGTGTTGGCGATCAAGGCCCTCCATATGCATCTATCCCTTGTTGCCGCAAGCATATCTTCCACCCTCTCTATCCTCAGCCACCCTGCAAGTCCGTCCAATATTTTTTCCCTGGGTCAACTTGGTGCTCTCTTTCCCTCCAGTGTTCCTGCTGTGACCAGGTGCTCTAATTCCCCTTTCCTCATAAAATGGCCTATAAATGTTGCCCATTTTTTTCCCCTAATCTTCATTATGAATGATCTTTTTGTGTCTGCCTCCATCAAGACTGTCTCGTTTGTTTTCTTTGCTGTCCATGGAACTCTCAACATTCTTCTTAGAAACCATGTCTCGGCTGCCTCAATCTTGTTGGAGCCACGTATGACAGAATATATAACCATGAAGCCACATAGTACATGTATCTTGCCTCACTGGACCAGCTGTGTGCGTTTACCTGCTCAGCCATGTAACTAGGCTTACTTTGATGTGCTGTTACTTCTTTTGCTCTACTTTGATGTACTGTTACTTCTTACTGCTCTACTTTGATGTCCTTTTAGTTACTACTGCTCTACTTTGATGTCCTGTTACTTCTTACTGCTCTAATTTGATGTCCTGTAACTTCTTATTGGTCTACTTTGATGATGTCCTTTCAGTTTTTACTGCTCTAATTTGATGTCCTGTTACTTCTTATTGTTCTACTTTGATGTCCTTTTAGTTCTTACTGCTCTACTTTGATGTCCTTTTTAGTTCTTACTGCTCTACTTTGATGTCCTGTTACTTCTTGTTGCTCTTCTTTGATGTCCTTTCAGTTCTTACTGCTCTACTTTACTGCTCTACTTTGATGTCCTTTTACTTCTTACTGCTCTACTTTGATGTCCTTTTAGTTCTTTTTGCTGTACTTTGATGTCCTTTTAGTACTTACTGCTCTACTTTGATGTCCTGTTACTTCTTACTGCTCTACTTTGATGTCCTTTTAGTTCTTACTGCTCTACTTTGATGTCCTTTTAGTTCTTACTGCTCTACTTTGATGTCCTTTTAGTTCTTACTGCTCTACTTTGATGTCCTTTTAGTTCTTACTGCTCTACTTTGATGTCCTTTTAGTTCTTACTGCTCTACTTTGATGTCCTTTTAATTCTTACTGCTCTACTTTGATATCCTTTTAAGTTCTTACTGCTCTACTTTGAGGTCCTTTTAAGTTCTTACTGCTCTACTTTGAGGTCCTTTTAGTTTTTACTGCTCTACTTTGAGGTCCTTTTAGTTTTTACTGCTCTACTTTGATGTCCTTTTAGTTCTTACTGCCCAAATGTTCCCCTGTGCTGTGCATGTTCTACATGTATATACGTACAGTGTACTGACGAGACTTGCTCTCATAACAGTATCCAAAACAAGTGTGACTGCCCGCGTTCAAGCAAACAGGAACTAGAAAAAACACGAAAGAAGAATATGAACGTGTATTTAATACAACAAAACAAGACAGGCGCAAATTTTCGGCCAACTGGCCTTTGTCAAGCGTAAGATTACAAACAAACAAACATTAGATACAAAAAAAAAAATTGAGAAAAAGACTGAAACTTCCCTGTTGCTGTCTCCAATGTGTGAAAAGGAACAAACTAAGAACATCAAAGTAGAGCAGGAAGAACTAAAAGGACATCAAAGTAGATCAATATGATGTCATCTTAGACAGTTTTTCTCACATTGAAGACAGCAACAGGGAAGTTTCAGTCTTTTTCTCAATTTTGTTTTGTTTTGTATCTAGTGTTTGTTTGTTTGTAATCTTACGCTTGACAAAGGCCAGTTGGCCGAAAATTTGCTCCTGTCTTGTTTTGTTGTATTAAATACGCGTTCATATTCTTCTTTCGTGTTTTTTCTGGTTTCTCATAACAGTGTTAATTTTTCACGGCTTCTCAATAAATTTCCAATCACTGATATACCAATAAATCTTCAATCACTGATAAACCAGTAAATCTTCAATCACTGATAAACAGTAAATCTTCAATCACTGATAAACCAGTAAATCTTCAATCACTGATATACCAATAAATCTTCAATCACAGATAAACCAATAAATCTTCAATCACTAATAAACCAGTAAATTTTCAATCACTGATATACCAATAAATCTTCAATCACTGATATACCAATAAATCTTCAATCACTGATATACCAATAAATCTTCAATCACTGATATACCAATAAATCTTCAATCACTAATAAACCAGTAAATCTTCAATCACTAATAAACCAGTAAATCTTCAATCACTGATATACCAATAAATCTTCAATCACTGATATACCAATAAATCTTCAATCACTGATATACCAATAAATCTTCAATCACTGATATACCAATAAATCTTCAATCACTAATAAACCAGTAAATCTTCAATCACTGATATACCAATAAATCTTCAATCACTGATATACCAATAAATCTTCAATCACTGATATACCAATAAATCTTCAATCACTAATAAACCAGTAAATCTTCAATCACTGATATACCAATAAATCTTCAATCACTAATAAACCAGTAAATCTTCAATCACTGATATACCAATAAATCTTCAGTCACTAATAAACCAGTAAATCTTCAATCACTGATATACCAATAAATCTTCAATCACTGATAAACCAGTAAATCTTCAATCACTGATAAACCAGTAAATCTTCAATCACTAATAAACCAGTAAATCTTCAATCACTGATAAACCAGTAAATCTTCAATCACTGATAAACCAGTAAATCTTCAATCACTGATATACCAATAAATCTTCAATCACTGATATACCAATAAATCTTCAATCACTGATATACCAATAAATCTTCAATCACTAATAAACCAGTAAATCTTCAATCACTGATAAACCAATAAATCTTCAATCACTAATAAACCAGTAAATCTTCAATCACTGATATACCAATAAATCTTCAATCACTAATAAACCAGTAAATCTTCAATCACTAATAAACCAGTAAATCTTCAATCACTGATATACCAATAAATCTTCAATCACTAATAAACCAGTAAATCTTCAATCACTGATATACCAATAAATCTTCAATCACTGATATACCAATAAATCTTCAATCACTGATAAACCAGTAAATCTTCAATCACTGATAAACCAGCAAATCTTCAATCACTGATATACCAATAAATCTTCAATCACTGATAAACCAGTAAATCTCCAATCACTGATAAACCAGTAAATCTTCAATCACTGATATACCAATAAATCTTCAATCACTGATATACCAATAAATCTTCAATCACTGATATACCAATAAATCTTCAATCACTAATAAACCAGTAAATCTTCAATCACTGATAAACCAGTAAATCTTCAATCACTGATAAACCAGTAAATCTTCAATCACTGATATACCAATAAATCTTCAATCACTGATAAACCAGTAAATCTTCAATCACTGATAAACCAGTAAATCTTCAATCACTGATATACCAATAAATCTTCAATCACTGATAAACCAGTAAATCTTCAATCACTGATAAACCAGTAAATCTTCAATCACTGATAAACCAGTAAATCTTCAATCACTGATATACCAATAAATCTTCAATCACTGATAAACCAGCAAATCTTCAATCACTGATAAACCAATAAATCTTCAATCACTGATAAACCAATAAATCTTCAATCACTGATATACCAGTAAATCTTCAATCACTAATAAACCAGTAAATCTTCAATCACTGATAAACCAGTAAATCTTCAATCACTGATATACCAATAAATCTTCAATCACTGATAAACCAGTAAATCTTCAATCACTGATAAACCAGCAAATCTTCAATCACTGATAAACCAGCAAATCTTCAATCATTGATAAACCAGCAAATCTTCAATCATTGATAAACCAGTAAATCTTCAATCACTGATAAACCAATAAATCTCCAATCACCGATAAACCAATAAATCTCCAATCACCAATAAACCAATAAATCTCCAATCACTGACAAAACAATAAATCTCCAATAACTGATAAATCAATAAATCTCCAATCACTGATAAACCAATAAATCTCCAATCACTGACAAACCAATAAATCTCCAATCACTGATAAACCAATAAATCTCCAATCACTGATAAACCAATAAATCTCCAATCACTGATAAACCAATAAATCTCCAATCACCGATAAACCAATAAATCTCCAATCACTGACAAATCAATAAATCTCCAATAACTGATAAATCAATAAATCTCCAATAACTGATAAACCAATAAATCTCCAATCACTGATAAACCAATAAACCTCCAATCACTGATAAACCAATAAATCTTCAATCATCGATAAACCAATAAATCTCCAATCACTGATAAACCAATACATCTCCAATCACCGATAAACCAATAAATCTCCAATCACCAATAAACCAATAGATCTCCAATCACCGATAAACCAATGAATCTCCAATCACTGATAAACCAATAAATCTCCAATCACTGACAAAACAATAAATCTTCAATAACTGATAAACCAATAAATCTCCAATAACTGATAAACCAATCGTCCATTTTCCAGACTTTTCCCTTCGCCTCACAGATCCCCCATTTTTGCAGCAGATGTTATGGTTATTGTTGTTGTTTATAAAACCAAGTCGACTGCGCCGAGCCGTATCAGGACTATAACCATTTCAAAATGTACACCATATCTCAATGGGGACAAAAAAGAACGCTCAGAAAAGAAAAGTTAGGTATACACATGTATATCAATGCATTCGCGCACATAATCTACGGAGATGTCCCAAGTGTTGACCACTCCGTCCAATTTATTACACAGGGGAATAAAAAAAATATCTGAATACAAATCTAAACATAAATAAAGACACTAAAACATGTATAAAAACAGGTCTAAATTAACTAATCATCTTCATCTAATCTCCGTCGCCGTGGACGACGGTGGGAGCTCCACTCTTTGTCGCGAAGGATCGCCAGGCGACACGGTCTCTTGCCCCTGTGTATGAATGATGTCATGGAGCCCCAGTTTGCGGGCGTCCGCGATGTTGTTCACGAAGCATTTTGCTGGCTTTCCTTGTTTTCTCTTTGCCTCGACTCTTAATATTGCTTCCAAAACGAGTGCGACTGCCTGCGTTCAAGCAAACAGGAACCAGAAAAACACGAAAATAGAATCAGGACGCGTATTTAATATATTTAAGGCGCCTGTCTTGTCTCGTTACATTAAATACGTGTTCGCCTTTCTTGTCTGGGTTATATTAAATACGCGTTCTATTCTATTTTCGTGTTTTTTTCTGGTTCCTGATATTGCTTCTGCATATCTCATTTCCCCAACGCACTTAACATATGCACCCAATTCTCAATTCTAAAAGAAAGTACGTAAGACTTTATCGAATACATACAGGTGAATGGACCAACAAGGCAGGAAATGATAGGAAGAAATGACAGGAAGCAAAGGAATAAAAGGCAGAGAAACAAAGAGAGTGGCAGAAAAGAGGAAATTTTGAGCACAGACTTTCCAGAAAGTGGGGCATACTATTTACACTGAAAGAGCCCCAGGATCCCCAGAGAGGGGGGGGGGGGGGATTGCAAAGAACTAGCTTGAGAGTGACAGAAAAGGCTAAATTTCTAGCACAGAATTTCCAGAAGGTGGGGGGGGGGGGGGATACTATTTATACCGAAAGAGCCCCAGGCGTCCCCATGAGAGGTATTGCAAAGAATTAGCTTGGGAGCGACAGAAAAGATTAAATTTCTAGCACAATTTCCAGAAGGTGGGGGTGGGGTAATACTATTTATACCGAAAGAGCCCCAGGCATCCCCACGGGGGAATTGCCAAGAACTAGCTTGAGGGTGACAGAAAAGGGCTAAATTTCTGGCACAGAATTTCCAGAAGGTTCGGGGGGGGGGGGGAGGGTTACTAATTATACTGAAAGAGTCCCTGGCATCCCAACGATGGTACCCGTAATGCGTAATACGCAATGAGTCCAGATGATTTGGAAGAACAGCACCAGACAACAAAAATACTGATAGTATAGGGGGACTGAAGTTGCCAAATTCTCATCATCGCTGCCGCCGCACACATGCGACAGACAACCAACCCTCCTGTAAGCCGACTGGCACATGATGTCTATGCTGCTGCTTGCTTGTAATCATCACACCTGGCAGCTTTCTATTCTCAATGCTCGCCCCAAAGACGTATGAACTTGCTGCTATGGCACCAAACTGGTGAAGGAGAGGGTGATGGTAGGTAGTGGTGGTGGGGGTGGTGGTGGTGTGGGGGCGTGAGACGGGAAGGGAAGAAAGGGAGGAGGGACAGAAAGAGGAAAGGGGAAGGGAAGGGAGGGGTAGGGAAAGGTAAGAGAGGGTTAGAAGAAGGAAGGAAAAACGGTCAAGCCATACAGCAGTGCTGGCTGGCACTGAGATTTACCTACGACATAAATCTGAACAAATCTTTATTATTAGTCAGTCGTGAGTGGATACTGCCAACTGACAGACAGACAGACAGACAGTAACTAGCCAGAACCTTTACCGGATCTCCAGATAGGCGCATAGATAGACATGTCATGCAGAAGACAGACACCCAAAGAGAGAGACAAACAGACAGACAGAGACAGAGAGAGAGAGAGACATAGAGAGACATAGACAGAGAGACAGAGACAGAGACAGAGAGAGACAGAGGCAGATACAGAGAGAGAGGAGAGAGAGAGAGAGAGTCTAAGAGAGACAGACTGCCAGCCAACCAGCCAGACAGACAGACATAGAGAGCAGGGACAGAGACAGACAGAGAGACAGAGACAGACAGAGAGATAGCCACACAGACAGACAGAGAACGACAAACAGAGAGAGACAGAGAGAGAGAGCAAGAGAAAGAGAGAGAGAGTGAGAGAGACAGAGACAAACAGACAGAGAGACTGAGAGACACAGACAGAAACAGAGACAGAGTGAGATAGAGGGAAAGAGAAGGAGAGAAGGGGAGGGACAGAGTGTGTATGGAGAGAGGGGCAGAGACAGAGAGAGAGAGACAGACAGACAGACACAGAGAGACACAGAAAGAGAGACAGACAGACAGACAGACAGACATGCAAAGAACGAGAGAAAAAGATAGAGTCATCGCAGACTGGGCACATCTGTCAATCATCACCAGAACTAATTGAGAGTGGGAGCAATTTGTTAACAAATGCTATATAAATGAGAAAAAAAAGAAAGAATGTTATCCACGCGGGTTTTCCCTAGCTTGCCATGGAAGCAACGGTTTCGGACTCCTTCTGGGACGGGCTGCAGACCACACATCTCTTAATTAACCCTTTGACTCCTGCACCCTATCCACTAACTGCAAAAACACAACCTTTTGACGCCCTCACCCTATCCACCAGCTTCATGCTGCAGGAAGCTGGTGGACAGGGTGAGGGAGTCAAAGGGTTAATTTTTTGGTTTGCTGGAGTGTGGTTGACAAATGCAGGATGCTGGTGGACAGGGTGCGGGAGTCAAAGGGTTAATTAAAGACTCCAGACTTACTTACTCGGGCTCAGTGGCTGTGTGTGCACGCACGCGTGGCAGGCCCAAGGTTTTGTTGCTAGAGCGAAGAGATGTTCATTTGCTATAAGCACCGTGTCTGTTATATTGCTTAAATTTAACCCTTTGACTCCCGCGCCCTGTCCACCAGCGTCCTGCATTGTCAACTATGCTAGCAAAGCAACAAAAAAAAACCCTTAACCCTTTGATTTCCAAACTCTATCCACCAGCCTCCTGCAGGAAGCTGGTCTGGTGGATAAGGTGATGGAGTCAAAGGGTTAAGTTTGTGCAGTTGGTGGAGAGGGTGCGGGAGTCAAAGGGTTAACACTTAAATCTTGATATATCTCTGATTCAAAGACAGCTTGCTTCTATGATTTTCAGTGCTTTCTCTAATATATTTTTGTCTTGAAGTGTGATTTTCTGACACCAGAATTGATTTTTTTTTCCTTCGCAGGAGACTATAGACTATTTTCCTGTTTCTTTGCAATGTTTCTTCCACAATTACTGTAAACGAGAAGAGCTTGTATTAATAAAAGTTTTGGTGCTCGCTTCTGGGGCTCTCAGACGAGATTTTCTTCTCAGTTTCCTCAGTTTTTGACCTTGTTCCCTTTTGATTATCATATCGTTTTTGGTGGGGTTTTTGTTTTGTTTTGTTTTGTTTTGGTTTTTGGTTTTTGGTTGTTTGTTTTGTTTCTCAGTCTGCTCAGTCTGACCTTGTTCCCTTTTGATTTATCATATCGTTTTTGGTGTGTTTTTGTTTTGTTTTGTTTTGTTTTGTTTTTGGTTGTTTGTTTTGTTTCTCAGTCTGCTCAGTCTGACCTTGTTCCCTTTGATTTATCATATCGTTTTTGGTGTGTTTTTTTGTTTTGTTTTGTTTTGTTTTTGGTTTTGGTTGGGGGGTTTTTGTTGTTGTTGTTGTTGTTTGTTTTTGGTTTTTGTTTTCTTTTGCTTAATTTCTCTATCCGGATTGAATTAAAATTTACGCGCGTATTTGAGTTGGGTCTTTTAATAGTTGATTATTTTCCTCC
>JAPXFY010003970.1:0-2500 GCA_030674185.1 Monoplex corrugatus | reverse complement strand
ATAGCGCAAAATCTTGATAAAATCAAATCTAAGCACTAAAGCAGACACACAGGCACGCACACACGCACGCACGCACGCACACACACGCACACACACACACACCACACACACACACACACACACACATACACACACACACACACACACAGGCATGGCTATAAATGGGGAGAAAGAATAAAAGCAATAAAAGCAAGAATAAAAGCAATGGAAAATTATAGAGAGCATAGCATATACAATTATATATTATAACCATGTGATTCCCCTCCGAGCGGAGACAGGCTGCAGAGGGGGGGGGGGGGTTGAGTGAGGTTAGGATTTTATGCGGAGGAGAAAAGGTGAGTTTTGAGAGCGGACTTGAAGGAGACAAAAGTAGGTTGCTGACGGACTGAGAGAGGAAGTTTGTTCCAGGAGAGTGGACCAGAAGCAGAGAAGACTCGTGGACCATAGGTATTGAGCTTAGTGCGTGGAAAGCGAAAAATCAGAGGATCGGAGGCAGAGCGGAGGGTACGTGAGGGAACATAGATCTCAAGTAGGCTTGACAGGTAATCGGGGGCTGCGTTATTGAGGCTTTTGTAGCACATGGTGTCTAGTTTGTACTGTATGCGCTTTGATACAGGGAGCCAGTGAAGTTGTGCCAGGAGAGGAGATATGTGGTCAGCTTTTTTCTTTTTGAGTACAAGGCGTGCAGCATTGTTTTGTCCCTTCCCCCCACCCACCCACCAAAAAAACAAAACAAACAACTCCAACTTCAAGACCCTAGTAGCACATAATGCTTCCGAGCAGATTAAGGAGCCTACTGGATAACTGCTGGCAGATTTGGGTGGAGCGCATGTGGAATTGTCTGAATATGATGAATTCCTCTAGAACAAACTCCAAACTCCACAGTTTTATATTTAGTAGTATCTATGGGCTGTCAGGTTCAAGTAATCTGTCAATTGTAACAAAAATGGCAATGGCTAACAATGGCTCAGAAACAGTGCCCCTTCTGAGACAATGGAAAGACAATAGCAATGCAGGTGAGACTGAAAGGATTATTTTGACTTGGTAAAGTTGCTTGTCAACACAAGGTTTCCTAGGAAAAGTTCCTCCAAGTCAATGTTTTCAATCCACTAGGATTTGCCTGTTCATTTTCATTCAAACTAGAAAGTGCTCATGATGATAAAGCATTATTTTATATTTATCAAAATTTGCAAAGAGAGAAGAAAGAAACAGTTCAAAATTAATCAAGAGGAAACCAATTAATTGCAATTCTGAATAGGACAAGCAAAAATAAAAGTTGTATACATATGTACATACATACATATGAAAGTCATACATACATAGATACATGTATACATTACATACATACATACATACATACATACATACAGACAGACAGACAGACAGACAGACAGACAGACAGACAGACATACTGATACACACACATGTACAAAACCTGAATTAAAATAACAGCAATACTATAAGTATACTACTGCTGTGAGACAATAATAATATCAGTTTATGTTCACAGTTCAGCTGACCCCGACTGTTACCAGTCTGGCGTAGTTTCAGTTTTAGTTTCTCAAGATGATGTCTCTGCACTCAGGATGAACTCCATATATATATGCATCAACACCATGGATGATGGATACCATGTGATGGAAAAGATCATAGCACAAGCCAAAAAATTAAAAAAAACTGGTTCGTCAGAGGGTTGAACCCACAACCCCAGTGTTTATGAGTATGGTGCCCTAACAACTGAGCGAAAAGATGACTACAAAACAAAAAAAAACAAAAACAAAAAAATGTGTATTGAATCTGCTTGTAATCTAAAGCAAACCATAATAACCTTCTGTGGAAAAAAAAAGTCTTCTACTACCCATTTCCTGCAATACAACAGCCCATATCCTACATCACATCATTTTTTGCTACAACATCCCTAATACTTAACTGCCAGACAAAAATGCTGTAACACTTTAATAGCTCTTTTCCACTGAATGATTTTTTTCACCTCAACTGCTCATTTCCTTAGAGCAGATGTTCAACTTGAAAAAAGTATGTAACTTTGCTACGTAATTCTGCAACTGTACAATAAGTAAGAACAAGCAACTTGTGATATCTATCTATCTATCTATCTATCTATCTATCTATCTATCTATCTATCTATCTATATCTATATGTATGTATGTATGTATGCGTGCATGTATGTATGTATGTATGTATGTATGCATGTATGTATGTATGTATACACACTCACACACAAACACAAGCACACACACATACACAGATATATGTACACACACACACACACACACACACACACACACACACACACACACACACATATCTATATATATATAATATATATATATACATATATACATATATAAAACACATATCCATATATATGTATATGTACATTATATATATATATATATATATATATATATATATATATATATATATATATATATATATATACATATACATAAAGATGTACGTAAAACATAATATATGTTTT
>JAPXFY010003969.1:10000-19617 GCA_030674185.1 Monoplex corrugatus | reverse complement strand
ATCGCCAACGCCATGCGGCAGGGCACTAGATGATGATGATGTGGAAGTGCACGTTGGTAGATGAGCAACTTAGTATCGACGATGGAAGGCCTAAGTGGACAAATAAGTCTTTAAACTTGGACCCGAAATGTGAAAGGGTCGACAGATCCCACAGACATCACTGCCCCACGTAGCTCAGTTTGTCTCTCCACCATATCTCTCATCTTACCGAAACTGACGTTGCCATGGGAGTCATCATCATCATCATCAGGTGCCTTGCCACATGGCGTTGGCGACCATGGCCTTCCATCTGTTTCTATCTCTTGTTACCCCAAGTACCTCTTCCACTCTCTTTGTCTTCAGCCACTCTGCAATATGGCCATGGGAGTAGGGCGTGAAATACCTCAGAAATCTAAACCCATCCACTTTTCTTTAATTGAATGTCTGTATATTGACGAAAACGCAATAGAACAGCAAACAGTTATTTTCCTTACAGTCATGCGCCTATACAATATTGACTGACATACAATTCATGTGTACCTTACCACCTACCATAAGGTGTACGGTAAGTGGGCAGGCTACGCTCGTTTAAGCCGATCCCTGTGTATGGATTTATAAGTGGACTCGATCCAGTCGTGTGTGTGTGTGGGGAAGTCTATTGCTTTGCACTGCGCTGTGTTTGCTCTGTGGCTGTGTTTGGGGGAAGGATTAAACAAATCTGTTGTACGGCCTTACTCATTCTGTCCACAACTAAGTTTCCTCTGGTTGTAAGAGCTTCTGGCTGTTACAACATTGATTAGGTTGGCGTGTTTTGTGTTGCGTGTGAAAGAAATGTTCAATGCTCCCTCCCCAACGAAGTTAAGGCCACAGCTTTTTGTGTGTGTGTGTATGTGTGCAGAGGTACTGGATTCTTGTGTGTCCGCTGCTTTGTGAATGGATTCTGTCTCTGGGTGCCCGTAGATCTTGATTCTAATTGCACTAATTGAAATCCAAAACAAGTGTGACTGCCTGCGTTCAAGCAAACAGGAACCAGAAAAAAAAACTAAAAAAAAAAAAAAATTCAGAACGCGTATTTACTATAACCAGACAAGACGTGCGCAAATTTTCGGCCAACTGGCCTTTGTCAAGCGTAAGATCATAAACAAACACCAAGTAGGCCTACAAAAAATTAGGAGGAAAAAGACTGAAACTTCCCTGTTGCTTCGTTTAGTGTGAGAAATTTTAGTCAATTTAGTCCTTTTCTCACACTGAACGAAGCAACAGGGAAGTTTCAGTCTTTTTCTCCTAATTTTTGTATTTGGTGTTTGTTTGTTTGTGATCTTACGCTTGACAAAGGCCAGTTGGCCGAAAATTTGCGCCTGTCTTGTTGGTTATATTAAATACGTGTTATGATTCTTTTTTCGTGTTTTTTCTGGTTCCTGCGCTATTTGAGTTTGTGCTGTAGTGTTGCGTGTGAAAAAAAAAAAATTGAGAGCTCTGACCAACTAATTTATGGTGACAGCTTCTTGTGACACAGGAGTTATCTTGTTCTTCAGTGGTGCGTGTAAAGACATATAGCGTTCCTTCTGGATGCTTTTATGCCGACAATATTTGTGTGTGTGAAAAAGTGGAGCTGAGTTACATGCAGGCCTATAAAAGACCGAGCTGAATAGAATAGATAAGCTGCGTGTTTCGCTTCTATGGAAACCATCACCATGGTGAAACTGGTGCCGCAGAGATTAAATGATATGCGGTAAGTTACAAAAGCGAAAGTTCATAAGTAAGTTATTGCAATATATGTAAACACTTATTGAACATCTCCTCTCCTCTCTTCTCTGTGTCTCTCTCTCTCTGTCTCTCTCTCTCTCTATTTCTCTCTGTCTACCTCTCTCTCTCTCTCTCTCTCTCTCTCTCTCTCTCTCTCTCTCTGTTTTAATGTCCTTAGTTATGTTTAAATTTGTATTCAGGTATGGTTTTGAATTCTATGTGTGTGTGCTTGATAAATTGGACGAAGTGGTCAACACCAGGGGCATCTCCTTAGATTATATGCGCGAATGCATTGATATGTGTACTTAATTTTCTTTTCCTTTTTTTTTCTTTTCTTTTCTTGTTGAAATATTGTGTATGTTTTGAAACGGTTATAGCCCTGATATGGTTCTATGCACTCGGCTGGGCTTTAAACAAAACTAGCAGTGACTGTAACACTCTGTCTCTGTCTCTGTCTCTGTCTCTGTCTCTCTCTCTCTCTCTGTCTCTCTCGCTTCTCTCTCTCTCTCTCTCTCTCTCTCTCTCTATCTCTTTCTCTGTCTCTCTCTGTCTGTCTTTCTCATCTCCTCTCTCTTATCTCCTCTCTCTCAGGTGTGTTTGTGTATCTGTATGTGTGTGTGTGTGTGTGTGTGTGTGTGTGTGTGTGTGTGTGTGTGTTGTGTGTGTGTGTGTGTGTGTGTGTGTGTGTGTGTGTGTGTGTGTGTTTGAGCGACAGACAGAGAGAGAAACTACAGAGACAGAGACAGAGACCGAGACAGACTGTATGTATGAAACATTTTATTATCTCATTTTATACGCCACTTCAGTGTCCACAAAGTCAAGGACAATTGTTCACAATCCTATGATGATGATGACGATGCGGATGATAAACATGATGCTATGGAGTTCTGTTGTGGATTGAGGCTGACAGAGCTGTACTCTACGCTTACCATCCTAATATACCCTGTTGTGGATTGAGGCTGACAGAGCTGTACTCTAGCTTACCATCCTAATATATATCCCTGTTATGGATTGAGACTGACAGAGCTGTACTCTACGCTTACCATCCTAATATACCCTGTTGTGGATTGAGGCTGACAGAGCTGTACTCTACGCTTACCATCCTAATATACCCTGTTGTGGATTGAGGCTGAAAGAGCTGTACTCTACGCTTACCATCCTAATATACCCTGTTGTGGATTGAGACTGACAGAGCTGTACTCTACGCTTACCATCCTAATATATATACCCTGTTGTGGATTGAGGCTGACAGAGCTGTACTCTACGCTTACCATCCTAATATACCCTGTTGTGGATTGAGGCTGACAGAGCTGTACTCTACGCTTACCATCCTAATATACCCTGTTGTGGATTGAGACTGACAGAGCTTATTCTACGCTTACCATCCTAATATATATACCCTGACACCAACCATGCCCGAAACATAAACAGCAGTCTCAAAATTGTGTGCGTACACACGCTCGTGCCTCCTGTCTTTTCGCATTTAAATCGTTATAGTCATAATTGTTGAAATCACCGGCACTGTTTGCTGCATTATGTTCTCATAGTAATTCAATTGGAATACTGTTTTGTTTGCCCAGATCACCGGGTCATACAGAAACCAGTAACGAGACAGATTCTGATAATAATTTTTGATCTGGCCATCCCTTCTCAGATCTCTCTGTTGGCAGATTGTTATGAAATGTTAATTAATTGTTGTCTGTTATTAATTGACACTGTTAACTTATTGTTCTGAATTGTTGATTGTAATTGTTCCCCTTCTTACATTCAAACTTCCACTACCCCTTCCCATCCCCGTCCCCCCACTCTTCTTTTTTTTCTTTTCTTTTTTTTGCCTCCCTGTGTGTGTGTGTGTGTGTGTGTGTGTGTGTATGTGTGTGTGTGTGTGTGTGTGTGTGTGTGTGTGTGTGTGTGTGTGTGTGTGTGTGTGTGTGTGTGTGTGTGTGTGTGTGTCTAAAATCACTATTGTGAACAGACATTAAATAAAGATTTCCATTCCATTCCATCCCTTCTGAGTTTCAGTATCAGTTTCTCAAGACGGACGTCTCCGCGCTCGCAACGAATTCCATATGCACTAACGTCATAGGTGCCATGTGTATGGTGATCATGGCACATAATGGCATAAACCCATGAGCTAGCTGGGTCATGAGGCCCTACCTAGACTATGTTTTACCTAGTCTCTATTTTATATACTGGTATTGTATTAACCTATAGACCCTACCTAGACTATATTTTACCTAGTCTGTATTTTATACTGGTATTGTATCAGCCGGCTGGGTTATCTGAAGAAACGAAGAGAGAAACAAACTTACAAAGAAAACACCTTTGTCTGAACTGTTTATGATGGGCTGTCCGGTCCATCAGACGGATATCAATAATAATAATAATAATGACATTTAAACGGCCCCCAATCTTGATACATAAATTCACATCAAAGCGCGCACTCTCATCGTTCACCAAATCATTCACTCGTATCGACAAAAACTCCATGGTACAAAAACTGGAGGGGGAGGACAAAAGGGGAGCAGGACAAAAGGGTGGACACACAGAGGGGGAAATTACTGCTGGACAAAAGGCTATGTCTTCAAGTTAGACTTGAAGGAAGACAGAGTAATGTGACTGGTGAATAGACAGGGGAAGCTTGTTCCAGTTGTATGGACAGGACACAGAAAAAGAGTGGCGATCGACCGTGGAATATTTGTACCAAGGAACTTGTAAACAATTAGTATCAGTTGTATGGGCCAGACACAGAAAAAGAACGGCGATCGACCGTGGAATACTTGTACCGAGGAATTTGTAAACAAGAAGTATCAGAAGCAGAAGGGAGAGGTCAGGCAGGGGTGTAGGCCCCTACATTCGGAGATGGTCATGAAGATAAATAGGCACAGTACCATTGACACACTTGTAGCATAATATATTAATTTTGTATGGAATTCTTTGAGAAACAGGCAACCAGTGGAGAAAGTGAAGCAAGGGGGATGATCTGACCATGCCTCTTTTTATGATACCGGGGATCGAACCCGAGGCCTTTCACATGCTAAGCGAACGCTCTACCACTGAGCTACATCCCCATTTCCAAGCCGCCGGGGTCACCAATAGTCTAGATAGGGCCTCAGGACCTGGCCAGCTCATGGGTTTATGTGCAGGCTTTTTTTTTTTTTAATTTATATAATAATATAATAATTTTATCCCTTAGCTGTTCACAAAGCCGGTAACCGCCCCGCGGAAGAATGTGCCAATCCGTTCGTAGCGGTTGAGATCGCCCGACCCTTTTCCAGCACATGTGTGGGGAATTTCCATCACTACTGGCCTTGCTGTCTTATCGCGCGTGTGGTTAGAATCTTGGTCAGTCTCGCGTTGAATGTTCTAAAAATAGTACGAGCATTCTTGGATGCAAGGAACTTTCCATTCACTACTGAAAGACTTTGTACTGACGCTGTGCTACATTTGAATGTGAATACTAGGAGCTAGCTTTACATCTAGCAGTGCAAATGCAAAAGGGAATTCTGAGCACGGAGACGTCATCTTGAGAAACTGAAACTGAAAGTGAAACTTTTTATGAAAGGCAAGACGGATCGCAGAATTCTGAATACACGGACAACTAGACATTCTGCTGGTCCTCATCGCCTGATGTGGGTCTTCATGTGGGATATAAGACAGATCCTGGAGGCACATGCTCCTCTGCAAGTGATGCATGGGAAGGAATCCTGTTGTCTTGGGTTCTGTTTTTCTCCGGTCCCTCTTCTGTTAATTTAACCCTTTTGACTCCCGCACCCTATCCACCAACTGCAAAACTTAACCCTTTGACTCCCGCACCCTATCCACCAACTGCAAAACTTAACCCTTTGACTCCCGCACCCTATCCACCAACTGCAAAAACGTGATCCTTTGACTCCCTCACCCTATCTACCAGCTTCCTGCAGGAAGCTGTGGATAGGGTGAGGAGTCAAAGGGTTAAGTTTTGGTTTTGCTAGCATGGGTTTAACAATGCAGGATGCTGGCAAACAGGGTGCAGGAGTCAAAGGGTTAAAGTTTTGCTGTGCTGTTAATGATCAGGATATAGGATGCTAGTAGATAGTGTGTGCAAGTCAAAAGATTAAGGTTTTTCTTTGTTATAATTGATTACGATGCAGGATGCTTGTGGTGGGTAGGGTGTGGGAGTCAAACCGTTAAACTTTTCTTTTGTTATAATTGATTACGATGCTTGATGCTAGTGGATAGGGTGAGGGAGTCAATGGGTTTAAGTATGGAGGGGACATACAATCCTGTCTCCACTCTCTCACCTACTGACGCTCATAGTTCCACAGATGTAATGACTACCATGAGAGTTCCATGGACAGCAAAGAAAACAAACGAGACAGTCTTAATGGAGGCAGACACAAGAAGATCATTCATAAGGAAGATTAGGAAAAGACAGGCAACATTTATAGGCCATTTTATGAGGAAAGGGAAATCAGAGCACCTGGTCACAACAGGAAAGCTGGAGGGAAAGACAGCACCGGGTAGACCAAGGGAAAAATATTGGACGGACTTGCAGAGTGGCTGAGGACCGAGAGGATGGAAAATGTGCTTGTGGAAACAAGGGATAGATACATATGGAGAGAGCCATGATCGCCAACGCCATGTGGCAGGGCACATGATGATGATGATGAATGACTACCACGTATAGAACGCCCTAAACAGGTGCAGCTTTGAGATATCAACACTGCATATCAAATACCTTTCCCCAACACAGTTCGGTAAAAATGATCTTCCCTGAAATCAAAGGTGTCAATGTGACAAAGATTCGAACGTTTCCTCACATGTACACACACACACACAGAACAAGCGTAGGTGTTAGTTCAGGATAATCTGCTTACTTACTGCCTGACTAGCAAGTCTTGCTTTGATCCACGTCTTTCATGTAGTGCCAAGCCACGGTTCAAAGTGCTGGCAGAACTTGTTGCAACTCACAACACTTTTAGTCTCTGTGGACTTTCATCAGAGTATGGTTGACCTGTGCCTGTTGCAAGGTGATGTTTTTGTGTGTTACATATGTGTTTTGAATATGTTAGTTGTTGTGTGTGTTTATGTGTGTGATGTATGTGTGTGTGTGAGTGTGAGTGTGTGTGTGAGTGTGTTTTTTGTTTGTTTATGTGTGTGTGTGTTGTTTGTTTGTTTGTTTGTGTGTGTGTGTTTGATGTGTGTGTGTGTATGTGTGTGTGTGTGTTGTTTGTTTGTGTGTGTTTTGTGTGTGTGTGTTGTTTGTTTGTGTGTGTTTTGTGTGTGTGTGTTGTTTGTTTATTTGTGTGTGTGTGTGTGTGAGTGAGTGTGTGTTGTTTGTTTGTTTGTTTGTTTGTGTGTGTGTGTGTTTTGTGTGAGTGTGTGTGTGTGTGTGTGTGTGTGTGTGTGTGTGTGTGTGTGTGTGTGTGTGTGTGTGTGTGTGTGTGTGTGTGTTATGTGTGTGTTCATTCGTTATTTCTTTTAACGTCTATTTACATATGTGCTTTTAGATGAAGGAAAAAAGTTGTCTATGGGGTGACTGATTCTATGAAATCATAAAGGCATTGTAGGCCTACCATATAAAGTAAAATCAGATAAATTAACGAACAAGAGAAAAACAGTCCAAACATTATAACGATCATGTGTGTGTGTGTGTGTGTGTGTGTGTGTGTGTGTGTGTGTGTGTGTGTGTGTGTGTGAGTGTGTGTGTGTGTGTGTGCGTGCGTGCGTGTGTGTGTGTGTGTGTATGTGTGTGTGTGTATGTGTGTGTATGTGTTTGAGTGTGTGTGTGTGTGTGTGTGTGTGTGTGTGTGTGTGTGTGTGTGTGTGTGTCGGTCGGTCGGTCGGTCGGTCGGTCGGTCGGTCGGTCGGTCGGTCGGTCGGTCGGTCAGTCAGTCGATCGGTCTGTCTGTGCATGTGTGTGTCTGTCTGTCTGTCTGTCTGTCTCTCTGTCTGTCTGTCTCTCTGTATGTATGTATGTATGTATGTATGTATGTATGTATGTATGTATACATGTATGTATGTATGTAAGTCTATGTGTATGTATGTACGTATGTATGTACGTATGTATGTATGTATGTATGTCTATGTGTATGTGTGTATGTATGTATGTATCTATCTATCTATGTATGTATGGCCTATGTATACATGTATGCATGCATGCATGCATGTATGTATGTATGTATGTATTATGTATGTGTGTATGTATTATGTATGTATGTATCCATGTATGTATGTATTATGTATGTGTGTATGTATTATGTATGTATGTATCCATGTATGTATGTATGTACGTATGTGTGAGTGTGTACGCATGTATGATTGTATGCATATCAGATTATTTACTGGGGTCAACTTTTTACAGCAACACACATCTCTACCATTTTCTCCTGCTAAACGCTATGTTATGGAAGTAGTCCACTGTTTTGTGCGTTCATTCTTTGTTCTCATCTCTATACGCTTTTTAACGTCAAGTTGGCCGAAAATCTACGCCTGTCTTGTTTTGTCATATTAAATTACACTGCCAGACTTTATTTTTGTGCTGTAGCTTACTGGTTTCAACAAACAAGCAATCAAACAAGAATGGAACGCCCAAACAGCTCACACGGTCACAGGGACAGCGAAGGGCCGTTAAGTTTAGCAGTCCCTAGCTCTAGCAATATAAACACAGCATTAAATCAATTGTGGACTTTTTTACAGCTATTATACACATAGCCATTTACATGGTTCTCCATTTCACGATCGCGTTCTGGGCTTCTTTCAAATCTGATCGATTTATTCTTTTCTCCAAAATGTAAATATATCTATCTATTAAATGTACATAGCGTATTATGCACGCTTGTGCGTGTATGTGCATACACACGCACACGCACACGCGTACACACACCTGCGCAATTTCAAACACACACACATACACAAACACGCACACACACACAAATGCACATACACACTCACACATATGCACGCACGCACACACGCATGCACACGCATGCACGCACTCGCACGTACATACACACACGCCCACACACACACTCGCACCCACGCACGTATACACACATTCATTTCACTGACACATACACATACGCACACACATACACACATACACAACACACACACACACACACACACACACACACACACACACACACACACACACACACACACACACACACGAACATATACACACGCACAGTCACTGACACACGTACACGTACACGCATGTACACAAACACACGCACACACATGCACACAAACGCACACATGCACGCACATATACACACACACGTAAGCGGGGACTTATCTGATCCTATACTGACACCACCAGAACAACAATGATGTTAATATGGGACGGTGAGAAGGCCAGTTTTAACCCTTTGACTCCCTCCCCTATCCACCAGCTTCCTGCAAGCAAGGATCCTGGTGGACAGGGTGAGGGAGTCAAAGGGTTAAGTTTTTACAGTTGGTGGATAGGGTGAGGTAGTCAAAGGGTTAAGTTTTTGCAGTTAGTGGATAGAGTGCGGGAGTCAAAGGGTTAATTTTTTCAGTTGGTGGATAGGGTGAGGTAGTCAAAGGGTTAATGCAGTGCACCCCGGGATTCGAACCCACAACCATTAGCATGTGAATCCGACGCTCAAACCACCTGAGCTATACTGAGGCCCACTTACTTTGGAGATAAACCACCAACGCTGTTTTGAATGTCCCACTTGTCCGGTAGTCTGTTCTTTGTTGTGTTTGCTTAACCGTTTGATCGGGAAAACTTAATAGCTGGTGACATGTCAATAGACAGATGGCCAAGTGGGGCCCCCTGAAGTACAACACAAAGACAGAGCAAACAATCGCAGGTCCGGTAATCGTGTTCAGATAAATAGCCGGCGGGTTACCTAACTTGACACAAGCCGTGGATTGATGGT
>JAPXFY010003969.1:0-5000 GCA_030674185.1 Monoplex corrugatus | reverse complement strand
CGTTGACGGTATCTTACACAATGTAGTCTTTCACAGGTACATGAAGAGTATGATGACTTAGCTTTGTCACGTTGACTGGTCATCTTACACAATGTATGTCTTTCACAGGTACATGAAGAGATTACTGATGACTATAGCTTTGTCACGTTTGACATGGTCATCTTACACAATGTATGTCTTTCACAGGTACATGAAGAGATACTGATGACTATAGCTTTGTCACGTTGACTGGTCATCTTACACAATGTATGTCTTTCACAGGTACATGAAGAGATTACTGATGACTATAGCTTTGTCACGTTGACGGTCATCTTACACAATGTATGTCTTTCACAGGTTACATGAAGAGATACTGATGACTATATAGCTTTGTCACGTTGACTGGTCATCTTACACAATGTATGTCTTTCACAGGTACATGAAGAGATACTGATGACTATAGCTTTGTCACGTTGACTGGTCATCTTACACAATGTATGTCTTTCACAGGTACATGAAGAGATACTGATGACTATAGCTTGTCACGTTGACTGGTCATCTTACAATGTATGTCTTTCAACAGGTACATGAAGAGATACTGATGACTATAGCTTTGTCACGTTGACTGGTCATCTTACACAATGTATGTCTTTCACAGGTACATGAAGAGATACTGATGACTATAGCTTTGTCACGTTGACATGGTCATCTTACACAATGTATGTCTTTCACAGGTACATGAAGAGATACTGATGACTATAGCTTTGTCACGTTGACAGGTCATCTTACACAATGTATGTCTTTCACAGGTACATGAAGAGATACTGATGACTATAGCTTTGTCACGTTGACTGGTCATCTTACACAATGTATGTCTTTCACAGGTACATGAAGAGATACTGATGACTATAGCTTTGTCACGTTGACTGGTCATCTTACACAATGTATGTCTTTCACAGGTACATGAAGAGATACTGATGACTATAGCTTTGTCACGTTGACGGTCATCTTACACAATGTATGTCTTTCACAGGTACATGAAGAGATACTGATGACTTAGTTTGTCAGTTGCGGTCTCTTACACAATGTATGTCTTTCACAGGTACATGAAAGATACTGATGACTATAGCTTTGTCACGTTGACGGTCTCTTACACAATTAGTCTTTCACAGGTACATGAAGAATACTGATGATATAGCTTTGTCACGTTGACGGTCCTTACCAATGTATGTCTTTCACAGGTACATGAAGAGATACTGATGACTATAGCTTTGTCACGTTGACTGGTCTCTTACACAATGTAGTCTTCACGGTACATGAAGAGATACTGATGACTATAGCTTTGTCACGTTGACGTATCTTACACAATGTATGTCTTTCACAGGTACATGAAGAGATACTGATGACATAGCTTTGTCCGTTGACTGGCATCTTACACAATGTATGTCTTTCACAGGTACATGAAGAGATACTGATGACTATAGCTTTGTCACGTTGATGGTCATCTTACCAATGTATTCTTTCACAGGTACATGAAGAATATGATGACTATAGCTTTGTCACGTGACTGGTCATCTTACACAATGTATGTCTTTCACAGGTACATGAAGAGATATGATGACTATAGTTTGTCACGTTGACTGGTCATCTTAACAATGTATGTCTTTCACAGTACTGAAGGATACTGATGACTATGCTTTGTACGTTGACTGGTCATCTTACACAATGTATGTCTTTCACAGGTACATGAAGATACTGATGACTAGTTGTCACGTTGACTGGTCATCTTACACAATGTATGTCTTTCACAGTACATGAAGAGATACTGTGACTATAGCTTTGTCACGTTGACAGGTCATTTACACAATGTATGTCTTTCACAGGTACATGAAGAGATATGATGACTATAGCTTGTACTTGAGGTCTCTACACAATGTATGTCTTCACAGGTCATGAAGAGATACTGTGACTATGCTTTGTCACGTTGATGGTCATCTTACACAATGTATGTCTTTCACAGTACTGAAGAGATACTGATGACTATAGCTTTGTCACTTGACGGTCATCTTACACAATGTATGTCTTTCACAGGTACATGAAGAGATATGATGATATAGCTTGTCACGTTGATGGTCATCTTACACAATGTATGTCTTTCACAGGTACTGAAGAGATACTGATGACAAGCTTTGTCACGTTGACAGGTCATCTTACACAATGTATGTCTTTCACAGGTACATGAAGAGATACTGATGACTATAGCTTTGTCACGTTGACTGGTCATCTTACACAATGTATGTCTTTCACAGGTACATGAAGAGATACTGATGACTATAGCTTTGTCACGTTGACTGGTCATCTTACACAATGTATGTCTTTCACAGGTACATGAAGAGATACTGATGACTATAGCTTTGTCACGTTGATGGTCATTTACACAATGTATGTCTTTCACAGGTACATGAAGAGATACTGATGACTATAGCTTTGTCACGTTGACTGGTCATCTTACACAATGTATGTCTTTCACAGTACATGAAGAGATACTGATGACTATAGCTTTGTCACGTTGACTGTCATCTTACACAATGTATGCTTTCACAGGTACATGAAGAGATACTGATGACTATAGCTTTGTCACGTTGACTGGTCATCTTACACAATGTATGTCTTTCACAGGTACATGAAGAGATTTATGATATAGCTTTGTCACGTTGACAGGTCATCTTACACAATGTATGTCTTTCACAGTACATGAAGAGATACTGATGACTATAGCTTTGTCACGTTGACGGTCATCTTACACAATGTATGTCTTTCACAGGTACATGAAGAGATACTGATGACTATAGCTTTGTCACGTTAAAGGTCTCTTACACAATGTATGTCTTTCACAGGTACATGAAGATACTGATGACTATAGCTTTGTCACGTTGACGGTCATCTTACACAATGTATGTCTTTCACAGGTACATGAAGAGTACTGATGACTATAGCTTTGTCACGTTGACGGTCATCTTACACAATGTATGTCTTTCACAGGTACATGAAGAGATACTGATGACTATAGCTTTGTCACGTTGACGGTCATCTTACACAATGTATGTCTTTCACAGGTACATGAAGAGATACTGATGACTATAGCTTTGTCACGTTGACGGTCATCTTACACAATGTATGTCTTTCACAGGTACATGAAGAGATACTGATGACTATAGCTTTGTCACGTTGACTGTCATCTTACACAATGTATGTCTTTCACAGGTACATGAAGAGATACTGGATGTCACTTGAGTCTTACCAAGTTGCTTCACAGTACAGAAGAATAGATAAGTGTCCGTGCGTATACAATTTTCTTTAAGTCATAAGATACGATGCTATAGTTGTACGTGATGGTTCTACAATAGTTTCACAGCATGAAGATCGATGACTTCTTTGTCACGTGACGGTTTACAAATGTAGTCTGTACATGAAGAGATAGTGACTGCTTGTCACGTTGACGCACTTCACAGTTCTTTAAGGTACATAGGACTGATGATATAGCTTTGTCACTGAGGTCTCTACACATTATCTTTCAAGGTACTGAAGATATGATGATATAGCTTTGTCACGTGACTGGTCTCTACACATGTAGTCTTTCCAGGTACATGAAGAGATACTGATGACTATAGCTTTGTCACGTTGACGTCATCTTACACAATGTATGTCTTTCACAGTACATGAAGAGATATGAGACTATAGCTTTGTCACGTTGACGTCATCTTCACAATGTATGTCTTTCAAGGTACATGAAGAGATACTGATGACTATAGCTTTGTCACGTGACGGTCATCTACATGTATGTCTTTCACAGGTACATGAAGAGATACTGAGACTATAGCTTTGTCACGTTGACTGGTCATCTTACCAATGTATGTCTTTCCAGGTACATGAAGAGATACTGATACTATAGCTTTGTCACGTGACTGGTCATCTTACACAATGTATGTCTTTACAGGTACATGAAGAGATACGATGATTAGCTTTTTTTTTTTTTTTTTTTTTTTTTTTTTTTTTTTTTTTTTTTTTTTTTTTTTTTTTTTTTTTTTTTTTTTTTTTTTTTTTTTTTTTTTTTTTTTTTTTTTTTTTTTTTTTTTTTTTTTTTTTTTTTTTTTTTTTTTTTTTTTTTTTTTTTTTTTTTTTTTTTTTTTTTTTTTTTTTTTTTTTTTTTTTTTTTTTTTTTTAGTCTTGACGTATTACATATTTTCAAGGTCTTAAATATGTTATGCTTTAGTTATGGTCTTACAATGTATGTCTTTACAGTAATGAAAGTACTGGTAATGTTTACGGAATACTAAGTTGCTTTCACGTACATGAAGGATCATGATACTTTGACTGACGGTCTTACTAGTTGTTTCACAGAATATAATTTAATTTACTATGTTTGTACTATGATTTACAGTTTCAGTATAAATATAGCTTGCTAGTGATTACATATTTTTAAGTACATGAAGATACTGAGATAACTTTGTCAGTTGACGTCTTTACAATGTTTCCCTTTACAGATGAAATATGTTTAGCTGTACGTTGACGGATTTACATGTTAGTCTTCAGTATAAGAATAGTATTTACGTAGAGTTGTCAGTTTGTCATTTACAGGTCTTTACAGATACTGAGTACTGATGATTTTGACGTTTACTATGCTTGACGTATCTTACACAATGTATGCTTTCACAGGTACTTAAGAATTGACTAAGTTTTGTCACGTGGATGACATACTGATACATGAGTTACAGTAAAATCTTACAAGTTTTTCCAGTTGACGGTCACTACAAAGTATGTTTAGGTTTACGTGATGTACTTACAGTATGTTCACGTACAACTTAAGATAGATGGTCTTTACAGGTGAGCTTACATAGTTTTCAGATGAAGATAACTGAATATTTTTCACTACGGTAATCTACACAATTATGTCTTTACAGGTAGAGAAGATTGAGACTATAGCTTGTCGTTGACAGGTCATTTACAAATTATGCTTACGG
>JAPXFY010003968.1:0-19628 GCA_030674185.1 Monoplex corrugatus | reverse complement strand
GGAGAGAGAGAGAGCACGATTATCACCTCATCACAAACCCCCCCCACCATCACGTCACCACCACCACAACCACCACTATCACCACCGCAACCACCCCAAAAAATATCATATATTCAAAAACAGAAACTGACGAAATTGAGAAGCAGGATATCAGATTTGCCACCCGTCCATCGCCATCGATTTCGGTTTCTTCTTTTTTTTTTTTTCTTTTTCTTTTTTTTTATCCTTCCTTTTTTGTATAAGTCGATACGGGGGCCCCATTTTTTGTGAGGGACTCAAAGGCCGCACTTTTGTTTAATCCCATCTTTTATGCATAGTACAGGGCTCCTTGCTATATCCATCGTAAATTAATATTTTGGGCTGTACATAGGGATGTTGGGTTATGTATGTAGGAATGGGTTTGTTTGTTTTTTTTTAAGGGAAAAAAAAAAAAAAAAAAGAAACAGACAAGCGACAAACAAACAAAAGCGAAGAAAAAACACACACACAAACAAAAAAAAAACAAACAAAAAAAACAAAAAAACAAGTAAAAAACAAAAATTAACGATGATAATGCTTTTAAAAGGGACCAAATTCTTGATTCAAGGACTTGCAGGGGTGGTAAAGACAGAGAAGAGGGGGGGAGTGTATTGCAGGACAAGGGATAGATTGTAGGGGGGCCTGATGCCAACCCCATGTGGGAGGGCCATGGCCGGTGTGATGACGACAATGATGGTGATGTGATGACGATGATGGTGTGTGTGATGATGAGACGACGACGACGCGACGATATGTGATGTGATGACGAATTCTTTAATAAGAATCAATCAAAAAATGCGGAAATTTTCTCATTCACCAAAACAGCACCAACAACGACCAAAAACTCCCGGCAGGGAGAAACCCCACGCAAACTGGGAGGGGGGGGGGGGGGGGGGGAGGACGGGATTGTGGGCGTTTTTCACTTTGCTGTATTAAGTTTTGTCGTATTCTAATTTAGAGATTATTGAAGACTGTTAATCTTTTTTTCAATTTTTGTTCGATCAGTGCTTTTTTAATTTTTTTAAAAAAAATGTTATCCCATGTTTTTTGGGTTTCTTTTAGGTGGGGTTTTGGGGTTGTGTGGTTGTGTGTGTGTTGTGTGTGTGTGTTTTTTGGGTGGGGTGTGTGATGCGTGTTTTTGTAGGGGTTGTATGTATTGTGTGTTTTTAATGTGTGTGAAATGTGTGTTTTTTGTGTTTTAAAAGTGGGGTTGGGGTAAATTTGGTGTGGTATGTGTGTGGGGGGTGTTTTTTTTTGTTTATGAAATGTGTGGGGTGTGTATGTTGTGTGTGTGTTTGTTTTTTTGGGGTGTGTTTTTGTGTGTGTTGTTTTGGGGTTTTCTGCGTCCCTGTGTTTTCGGGCGTGTGTGTGTGTGTGGGTGTGTGGGGTTGCGTGATGTGTGTTGTTTTGTGTGTATGTGTTTGTGTGTGTTCGGGGGGGTTGTGGGCGTGGGGTGCGTTTTTGTGGGGGTTTTGTGGGGGGGGGGGTTTGGGGTTTTTTGGTATGTGTTGTTTTTTTGTTTTTTTGTGTTTTGTGCATGCGTGCGAGGTGTGGGTATGTGTGTTTTTAGTCATCCGCATTGATTGTGGTACAATTGAGTCTTACCCTTTCCCAAAAAAACAAAAAAACCACAGGTAAACATTTAAGAAAAAATTTAAAGGGGGAAAAAAGGGGGAATTTCATTTAAGGTGCCGATTCGGTCCACCCAAAAAGCGGGGTTTGTGGGTAAATGCTTTTAAAGGGTTTTGGGGTTTTTTTGGTCCCCCTTTTTTCAGACCCCCTTTCCTGAACCCCCTTTTCTGGTAAAAAGACCCAAATATAAAATGCGGGGGGAAACCCTTTTTATTTCCCGGACCCTATCCCCCAAAAACCCCAAAAATTTAAACCCCGGGGGAAACCCCCCAAAACCCCGCGGGGGAAAGGGTGGATGGGGGGCGGGGGTTTTTTGGGGTTTAAAATTTTCTTTGCTAGAAAGGGTTTGCCCAATGCAGGATGCTGGGGGAAAGGGTTGCGGGGTAAAAAGGTTACAGCCCTGTGGAAATGGGATTTAGAGCCCCCGGTCACAAAAAAAAATTTTTAAGGGGAAAAAAAACCCCCAGGTAGCCCCCGGGAGAAAATTTGGACGGACTTGGGGGGTGAAGACAGAGAGGAGGGGAAAAGGTATTTTGCTGCGACAGGTGTTTGATTCGTGTGGAGACCATAAAGGACAACGAAAACCCGGCGGGCAATGTAAATAAAAAGTTTCTGTGGTCTTCGGTGGTTTGGTTTAGGGAAAAACATTGAGAAGCACTTCCCCAAAGGGGCCGGCGGGAAAATGAGAACGCCCATAAAAGGGGAAAATGGGCTGTCCCCAAAAGTTTTATTTTCCCAAAAAAAGTTGTAATAAATTGTAACGCGAGCGAATTTTTTGGGGGTTTTTTTAAAAATGGTTGTTAGAAAGATTTATGTGCGGAAAAAAGGACTTAACTTTTGGTTGCTGTTTTTGGGTGGGGGGGGGGGGTTTTGGGGTGATGGGGGGGGGTTGGGGGTGGGGGGTGGTGGTGGGGGTGATGTTGCTGCGTGTTTTTTTGGTTTTCGGGGGTTTTGATAGACCCGTGGACTGCAGATTTTTATTGGAGTTATCCCGTTGCGCTTGAAAAAAAAAAAATTTTGTACACAAACACCCCACACCCCACACACACACACACCACACACCACACACAACACCACACACACACACACACACACCCACACACACACACACACCCAAAACACAAACACAAAAAATTTAACCCAAAAACGGGCCTTTTCACTTCAAAACTTAAAATGTATCCGGGAAAAGGGGGCCTCTAAAAAACCCGGACAAAGGGGGGGAAAAGGGAGTTTTTTTGGGATAACAAAATAAAAACCCATTTCCCCCTTGGGGGCCCGAATCTGAAATTTTCGTCACAAAAATACGAGTCAAAACTAAAAAATTTTTGCCTACGTAAAAAAATTTTAAGTGTTTGGTAGAAAATTCGTTCGTGATTTTAAACCCCCTTTGGGGAAAGGGGTGTACCCCCAAAAATTTTGGGGAAATTTTTTTCACGTTTTTTTACTTTTTTTTTGCCATGCTGCTTGAATTATATTTTAAATTATTTATATATATATATATATTAATTATTATTTTTATATATATATATTAAAATTTTTTTTATAAATTTATATATATATTTTATATATAAAAATATAATATTATTACGTACACAACAACACATATAAAGGCCGGGAAAAAAAGGTGTTTGGGGGTTTGATTTTCCCCCATTTAAAAATCATTCCCAAAAATTTTTTTGCCTTTTTACTTGAACAACCTAGATATTGTTTTTAAAAATGCAAAAACAACTGAATTGGGGAAAAAAGAAAAAACCCCTTTATTAGCCATCAAGTTTTTTTTAAACACTTTTATAAAATTTCAGCCTCCTTTTACAGTAAAAGTTTGTTTTAAATCAAGGTTTATTATTATGTATTTTTTAGTTTTTTTAAAAAGGGTTTTTACCCCAAATTTTATAATTTCTTTTTTTTTTTTTTCCCCTAATTTTTTCATTATTTGAAATTTTAAAACAGGGGTAAATATAAGGTTTCAATGAAAACCTTTTTTTTCACAGGCCCTCAATGTTTTTGATAAAACACGGGGGGAAAAAAATGTTTTAAAAAATGAATAAAATGGGTTTTCAAGTATTATGCATAAAATGTTGAAAAAGGGGTCATCACTTTTCAATCAAATGGAAAATTTGGAAAAAATTTTGATTTTTTTAATGTCCTTGACCCTTTGTCCGGTGAAATATCCCTATAAAGAATGAGCTACTGCCTCTGGAAAACCCTTTGTTTTGAAAAAACCCCCCATGAAATCATGTTGCTATTTGTTTTTGTTTTTTTAAAAAATAAAATTGGTTTTTTTCAGGCGGGGCAAAGGCAAAAAATTTTTTGCGGATTTGAATGGGGAAGGGGGCCCCAAAAAAGCAGAAAAACGGGAAAGTTTTGTTTTTTTCTGAAAGGGTTTTGAACGGTGTTTGTTTTTTGTGTCTTACGTTTGACAAAGCCCAGTTGGTTTAAATTTGCACCGTTTTCCCTTTTTGTTTTAAAAATCGCTTTGATTTTTTTTTTTTTTTTTTTTTTTTTTTTCGGGTTCCCTGTTAGAAAAACGGTTTTCCCCCGGGGCGTACAAAAAAAACGGTAAGCGAGCCTGTGCAAACCCCGATTTCACCTTTTAAAAAAACCCTTTGACCCGACCCTATTCCCCAAACCCCCCCAAAAAATTAAAACCCCTTTGACCCCCTCACCCTATCCACCAGCTTCCTGAAAAACTTAACTCTTTGACCCCTTTCACCCCTTCCCCCTTTTTCCCCGCGGAAAGGGTGGGGGTCGGGGGTTTTAGGTTTTTTTTTTTCTTAAACCCCCCGGGTTTGAAATGGGAACCCCATGGGGGGGGGTGCGGGAGTAAAAGGGTTAAGAAAAATTTTAGATAAGGGGTACTCAGGGCCCCCAAAAAATTTTCCACAATGCAATGTGCTTGTCTTTACGAGGGACGTTCTAAGGGCCAGTGACGAAAAAAAAGGGAAAGGGTTGCGAAAAGGTGGTCAGTCAGGGGGAAAGGCGTTTTTTTGGGGTACCAAAAACGAGGTTCTGCCCGGTAAAATTTAATCAAGAGGAGGTTTGCCGGGGGTAGGCGGGAACCAAAAAAAAAAACAAAAAAGAAAAAAAACGCGTATTTTTAAAACCCCGAAAAAAACGGCGCGTTTTCGGCCAATGCCCCTTTGTCAAGCGAAAATCACAAAAAAAAAAAACCCCCCAAAAGAAAAATTAGGACAAAAAGATGCCCCAAAAAACAAGGGGTGACTTCCCGCTTTTGAAGCTTCGGGAAACCCCCGTTTAAAAAAAACGAAAAGGAATGGGAACGGGGCGCAAATTTTTCAGCCAATTGGCCTTCATCAAAAAGAAATTTTTAAAAAAAACCGTTTAAAAAAAATGGGGTTGATGTCCCCCTGACTCAAGACCTTCCCGGGTTTTGTTTTTTTTCCCGGGGTTGGGGGTCTGAGAAAAATTTGATGGAATTCCCCCCAGTGCCATAAAACCCCCCGGGAAAAAAACCCCCCAATTCGGCCAAGACACTTTAAACCGAGTTAGTCAGAGTGGGTTTTTGTTAAAAAGGTCAATAAAAGGGGGAAAAAAAAAATCTCTTTTTCAAACCCTGTAAAAGGGGTTGTACGCACCGTTGTTTGCTTCTCTCTTCCCCTTCCCCTCTTCTCTCCCCTACAACCACACACACAACAACACACACACACAAAAACACACACACCCGCACCCACCCACGCAACCCGACCAAACACGGGCACACCGCAAAAACACATAAACACCACACAGAGGAACAAAAAAGACACTACCCCAAAACCCACACAAAAATAGACAACCCCGCACGCAGCAAACACACAACCCCACATGCCCCACCCACGGCATGCACACCCCCCACAACCCCACGCAAAAAACCCCCAAAAACCCCAAAACCCCACACACCCACACTTTTCCTCTCCCCTTTTCTCTTCTCCCCCCTTTCTCCTCTCCTCTTTTCCTCCCCTCTTGCATACTTCGATTTAGCTCAAATTTTTTTTCTTGAATTTTTTTTTTGTTTGAATTTACTTTCCCCTTCAATATAAAAAAATCCCTTTTAAAACATTTTTAAACCCCTTTCACATTTTCATGCTTTTTTAATTAGTTGTCTAAATTCGGGTTGTTAAAAAAAGGGGCGTTAAAATAAAAAACATCACACGGGCGCGCAACACGCATACCGCCACCCGCACATTCAGGTAAGCAAAAACTTAACCCTGTCGTTCCCCCACAAATTTCCGTTCGGTAAGCAAAAACTTAACCTGTCAGTTCCTCACCTATTACAGTTCAGGTGAGCAAAAAAATTAACCCTGTCAGTTTCACCCTACCACGCTTAGGTAAGCAAAAATTAAACCTTCAGTTCCTCACCCCATCTACCAGCTTCAGGTGAGCAAAATTAACATGTCAGTTCCTTACTATCTACCAGCTTCAGATAAGCAAAAAAATTAAAACCCTGTCGTTCCTCAACCCCTCCACCCGCTTCAGGTAAGCAAAAAATTAACCATGTCAGTTCCTCACCCTATCACCAGTTAGGTGAGCAAAAAAAATTAACCATGTCGTTCCTCCCCTATCTACAGCTTCAGGTAAGCAAAAAATTACCTGTCTTTTTCCTCACCTATCCACCAGTTCAGGTAGCAAAAAACTTAACCATGTCAGTTCTCCCCCTATCCCAGCTTCGGTGAGCAAAAATTTTAACAAGGGGTCAGGGCCCTCACCCCTTCCCCCAGCTTCAGGTAAGCAAAAACTTACCATGTCAGTTCCCCCTTTCCCGTTGGGTAAGCAAAAACTTAACCTGTAGTTCCTCACCCTTCCCCCAGCTTCGGTGAGCAAAAAATTTTAACCCATGTCAGTTTTTTCCCCATCCACCGTTCGGAAAGCAAAAACTTAACCATGGTCGTTCCTTCCCCATCCCCCAGCTGAAAAAAAAAACCGTCTTTTTTTTCCCTCCCCTATCCACCAGCCCCTGCAAACAAAAATTAACCCTTTCATTTCCCTCCTTTCCGATTCCAATTTTAACCCTTTGATTTGGGCACCCGTTTCCCAGATCCTGCTTGAAAACCACGCTAGCAAAACAAATTAACTCTTTGATCCATCACGCTTCAGAGTGAGGGGGGGTGAAAGAGTTATTATAAAAACTGTGATTTGGGTTCGTTGGGAGAAAAAGAGTTAAAGTTTTTTGTTTTGGTGGATGGGTGTAGGGTCAGAGGGTTAACCCTTTCTCTTCCTATTTGTCTAACCAAGTGGTGGATATTGCTGTTGGTGGATAGGGGTAGGAGCAGGGGGTTTAAATCCTTTCTTTCCTCACTTTGTTACCAAGTGGTGGATAGGATGAGGTAAATTATGTTCTAGCTTTTTATCATTGGTGATAATGCAGGACTTGGTGGAGTGGTTAGGGTGTGAAAGGGGTAATTTTTTTTCTTGATTGTCATAGCTGTTTTGCAAAAGGGGTTTGATATAGTGAGGTAGTGAAAGGGTTAAAAATTTTTCATTGGAAAAGGGGTGAAAACAGTAAAAGGGCGTAATGACTTGTAATGTGAAAGCTGGCGGTCGGGTGAGGGGATTAAAAAGGGTTAAGATTGTTGTGGATAGGGTGAGGCAGTCAGGGGGTTTAAAGTTTCTGCTACCAGAAGTTAGGGTGAGAGGTAAAAGGGGTTTAATTTTTTTGTTTTTGGGGCAGGGCTGATTTGCATATGCGGTAAATTGGGTGGGAGTAAAAAGGTTGTTTTTGCAGCTGGTAGACAAGTGAGGGGATGAAAATATTAAGTTTTTTGCTTTCCGTTATGGCAGTGATGTGGAAGTGTGGGTAGCAAGCTGGTGGATAGGGCGAGGGAATAAAAAGGGTTTAAGTTTTTAAGGTGGTGGTTTTGGTCAGGATGTAAAAGGGTTAATTTTTAGCGTGGGGGGAAAATTTGAGGTAAAGGGGGTTTAGATGTTGCGCTGGAGGATAGGGTGAAGGAGTCAAGGGGTTAAGTTGTTAAAAATGGAGGATAGGGTGAAGAAGTTAAAGGGGTTAAGTTGTTAAAAATGGAGGTTGGGTGAAGGTAAAAGGGTATAAGAGCTGCAGTGCGGATAGGTGTAGGAGTCAAAGGGTTAAGTTTTTGAAAATGGGGATTGGATGAAGGAGTCAAAGGATTAGGTGTTAAAAATGGTGGATAGGGTAAAGGGTCAAAGGGTTAAGATGTTGGTGGTGGATGGGTAAAAGGGGTAAAAGGGTAAGATGTTGAAATTGGGGGATGGTAAAGGGGGTCAAGGGTCAAGATTTTGAAAAGGAGGATAGAGAAAAGGGGTCAAAGGGTAAGATTTGAAAATGGAGGATAGGGTAAAGGGGTCAAAGGGTTAAGTTTGTTGAAAATGGGGAAGGGGTGAAGGGGTAGGGGTTAAAGATTTTGAAAATGGGGATAGGATGAAGGGGTCAAAGGGTCAAGATGTTGAAAATGGAGGATGGGGTGAAGGGGTCAAAGGGTCAAGATGTTGAAAGTGGGGATAGGGGGGGAAAGGGGTAAAGGGGTCAAGTTTGAAAATGGAGGTAGGTGAAGGGGTAAAAAGGGGTCAAGATGTTAAAATGGAGGATAGGGTGAAGGGGTCAAAGGGTCAAGATGTTGAGAATGGAGGATGGGTGAAGGGTCAAAGGGTCAAGTGTTGAAAATGGGGGGGAGGGGATGAAGGGGTCAAAGGGGGTCAAGTGTTGAAATGGAGGTGGGGTTTGAAGGGGTCAAAGGGTAAAGATGTTGAAAATGGAGGAAGGATGAAGGGGTCAGAGGGTTAAGAGGTTGAAAAGGAGGTTTAGGATGAAGGGGTCAAAAGGGTCAAGATGTTAAAAAGGGGGAGGATGGGTAAAGGGGGGTCAAAGGGTAAAGTGTTGAAAAGGGGATAGGGTAAAGGGGGGTAAAGGGTCAATGATGTTGAAAATGGAGGATTGATAAAGGGGGGCAAAGGGTCAAGATGTTGAGATTGGAGGTAGGATAAAGGGGTAAAAGGGGTAAAGTTTTGAAATGGAGGATAGGTGAAGGGGTCAGGGGGTTTTTGGATGTTAAAAAAGGGGGGGTAGGGTAAAGGGGGGTCAGGGGGTTTAAAAGATGTTGAAAAATGGAGGATAGGTTGAAGGGGTAAAAAGGGTAAGATGTTAAAAATGGAGGATAGGGTGAAGGGGTCAAAGGGTAAAGATGTTGAAATTGGAGGATAGGGTAAAGGGGTAGAGGGTTAAGATGTTAAAATTGGAGGATGGATGAAGGGGTCAAAGGGTCAAGGTTTTAAAAATGGGGATAGGTAAAGGGGGTCAGAGGGTTAAGATTTTGCGTGGGGTAAGGGGAAGAAGTCAAGGTTTAAGATTTTGAAAATGGTGGTTAGATGAGGCCAAAGGGTTAAGTTTTTGAAAATGGAGAATAGGGTGAAGAAGTAAAAGGGTTTTAGATGTTGAGTGGTGGATAGAGGGGAGAGCAAGGGTTAATTTGTTGAAAATGGAGAATAGGGTTAAAAGACAAAGGGTTAAGATATTGAAAAGGGGTTAGGATAAAGGAGTAAAGGGTTAAGATGTTAAAAATGGGGATTGGGTGAAGGGGTCAAAGGGTTAAGATGTTAAAATGGAGGTTGGGTAAGGGGGGCAAAGGGGTTTTAAACTTGAAAATGGAGGTTGGGGGTGAAGGGAAAAATTTTTTTAAAAGATGTTAAAAAATGGAGGATTGGGGTGAAGGGTCAAAGGGTTAGATTTTGTAGGGAAAGAGAGATGAAAGAGTAAAAAGGTTTTAAAATTTTTGCAGTTGAGGGATGGGTGAAGGAGAAAAAAGGGTTAACTTTTGATTGCTAGAGAAAAAGGTTTTTTTTTTAAGCAGGTTTAGGGTGGGGAAATCGAATGGTTAACGTCAACAGGATAAAAGGGGGAGGGGGAGGGGGGGAGGGGGAAGGGAGAGAGGGGGGGGGATGGGTGGGGGAAAAAAGGGGGAGGGAGAGGGGGGAGGGAGGGGGAGAGGGAAAGAGAGAGAGGAGGATGGGTGGGGGAATAAGCGGGGGAGGGGGAGGGAGAGAGAGAGAGAGGGTGGGAATAAAATGGTTAAAAAAAAGGAAAAAAAGGGGGAGAGGGGGGGGAAGGGGGGGAAAGGGGAGAGGAACAAGGGAAGGGGGGGGGAATAAAGGGGGGGGGGAGAGAGGGGGGAGGGGGAAGAGAAGGGGGTGGGAAATAAAAGGTTAAACTTAAACAATAAAGGGGGAGGAGGGAGAGAGAGGGGAGGGAAGGGAGAGAGGCACAGAGGGATAGGGTGTGGGAATCAAGCGGAGGGAGGGGAGAGGGGAGAGAGAGAGAGGGGGTGTGGAATCAAACGGTTTAACATTAAAAGGATACAAGGGAGAGCGAGGGAGAGAGAGGGGGGGGAAGGGGAGAGAGAGAACAGAGAGGATAGGGGTGGGAATAAAAGGGGGGGAGGGGGGAGGGGGGAGAGAGAGGGGGGGTTGGAATGAAACGGTTAACATTTAAACAGGTACAAGGGAGAGCGAGGGAGAGAGAGGGGAGGGAAGGGAGATAGAACAGAGAGGATAGGTGTGGGAATCAAGGGGAGGGAGGAGAAGGGGAGGGGAGAGAGAGGGGGGGTGTGGAAAATCAAACGGTTAACATTAAACAGGAACAAGGAGAGAGAGGGGAGGAAGGGAGAGAAGGAACAGAGAGGATAGGTGTGGGAATCAAGCGGGAGGGAGAGAGAGAGGGGAGGGGAGAGAGAGAGGGGGGGTGTAGGAATCAAACGGTTAACATTAAACAGGATACAAGGGAGAGATGTGAGGGGAAGAGAGAGAGGGGAGAGAGAGAGAGGAGAGAGAGAGAGAGGAGAGAGAGAGAGAGAGAGAGAAGAGAGAACGTGATCGAAATGCAGACACAATTGTGTCGTTATGTGTCATTTATACGAGTAGTTTGCCGCAAATTAAGACAATCAGATTTATCTGTCCGTTTGATGCTGTGTCTGGACAGCTCTGTGCATGTGCGTGTAAGCATCGTAGTTTTCCTCGCTCAGTTTTTGGTGATGTGCGAAACTTTCTGTGTTGTTGAGTTCAATCTTTTTCAGGCTGTTGATAGAGTGTAAATGATACTTGTTCGTTTTTTTTATTTGGGTTTTGGTTTTATTTTGGATGTTTGTTTACTTGTTTGGGTTTGTTGGGTTTGTTGTTGTCGTCGTTGTTGTCGTCGTTGTTGTTGTTGTTTGTGTGGGATTTATTTTCTGTCTTTTTGGTGTAAATTTAAGACGACAGTGACAAGAACAACAAAGAAACAACAGTAGTAGCGACGAGGTCGGCAAGGTCGACGGCGACAACAACAACAACAACAACAACAACAACAACGACAACAACAACATAAACAACAACAACGTTCTTTTTCAGCAACTGGAGTTTTCTAGTTTGTGCTTTATTATTCTTATTTTATTAGTGTCGTTGTTATTATCATGTTGCTATCATCATCATTGTTGTTGTTGTTGTTGTCGTCGTTGTTGTTGTTGTTGTTAGATTTAATTTATATTTCTTATAGTATGACCGATTGACTCTGAAGTCGATGCCTGTTATAATTCATTTTCACTGCTTCTTTAACATTGTATCATTGTTACGTTCGTCTGCTTTCATCATCGCGGTAGGTGCTGACGTGTACATGTATTTTCGTGTGTCTGCCTATCAACATCATCAGCAGCAGCATATTCGTCGTCGTCGTTGTTGTTGTTGTTAACAGTTTTTTTGTTATCGTTATTTATCATTATTATTATCTAATTTCTCAGTAGAGTGACGATAAATTCTTCAACGTGGACTGACTAAGAAGATATGGAGCGAACAGTCTTACCGAGTGTAATTCGAGACAGCAAAGGAGCTGAAACAAATTCCTTTTGGATCGAGCGCATAATAACACACACACAGGCACACACACAACACACAACACACACACACACACACACACACAAACAACACACACACACACACAAACACACATAACACACAAACAAACAAAAAACACACACACACACACACACACACACACACACACACACACACCACACACACACACACACACCCCACACACACACACATACATCAACAAAAAGTCACTGTTTAGCGGCCGGTGCGAGCAGAAACTGTCTCCCGACAACAAGCTCACATTTGAAGGCCTTTTCTGATGTACGGCGGGCGTGGCCCTGAAGGTAACGTAGTGGTTCTTTGCTTTCGTCACTGTGTGCTCGGTGTTTGTTTAAAACAGTGTTTTAGTATGGCGTTGTTGATGATGGTGTGATGTGGTATTTTGTATTTGCTATGTTTCAGTTTTAGTTTCAGTTTCTCAGGACGACGTCTCCGCGCTCGGAACGAATTCCATATGCACTAAAACGTCACAGGTGCCATGTGTATGGTGATTATGGCACAAACCTTAAGCCTGCGCATAAACGCATGAGCGGGCCCGGGTCCTGAGCATATGTTGATGGCTCCGTCTGTCGGGTCAGACAATGGATGTGACCAATCGCATATATTATATATATATAATGCGTGTGTGTGTGTGTGTGTTGTGTGTGTGTGTGTGTGTGTGTGTGTGTGTGTGTGTGTAGTGTGTGTGTGTGTGTGTGTATGTGTGTTGTGTTGTGTGTGTGTGTGTGTGTGTGTGTGTATTTGTGTGTTGTGTGTGTGTGTGTGTGTGTGTGTGTGTGTGTTGTGTGTGTGTGTGTGTATGTATGTGTGTTGTGTTGTGTGTGTTGTGTTGTGTATGTGTGTGTGTGTGTGTACATTGTGTGCGTGCATGCGTGTGTGTTTGTGTGTGTCTGTGCGTGAGAGAGAGAGAGAGAGAGAGAGAAAGAGAGCCAAGAAAAAAGTGACACTAAAAACAGAACAAAAGTATAAGATAAGGTTCAACAATCTACTTATCAGTTCTACGTGTACAATAAAACTCAGAAACCAGGATTTTTAATGTTTAGGTCACCAGACCGTTTTATGGGGAGCTGGGGTAAAGGGGATTGATCATGAGATACTCATTTTTATTTTCCATAAAAATTCACCACAAAACCAGTATGAATCAGTGTAACATACTTAGGAATATTTTACAAACTATTTAAACAATATCCCCGTGGAGATGCCGGGGGCTCTTTCAGTGTAAATAGTACCCCCCCCCCCCCCCACCTTTCTGGAAATTTTTATGCTAGAAATTTCCTCCTTTCTGTCACTCTCTTTGCTTCTTTCTTCCTCCTTTCTTTGCCATTTCTTCCTATCATTATCTGTCTTGTGGTCCATTCACCTGTATGTGCTCAACAAAGTTTTGCGTACTTTTTCTTATAATCGATAATTGGGTACATGTATTAAGTGCATTTTTGGCTCTAAGGAGGTGAGATGCGGAAACAATTTTAGGTGATTTATGCCTATTTTTATGTATGTTTTGGTGTGCTTAAATTTGTATTCAGGTGTGCTTTTTTAAATCCCCGTGTGCGATAAATTGGACGGAATGGTCAACGCCAAGGGCATGTCCTTAGATTATGCGAGCGAATGCATTGATATCTGTACTCAGTTTTCTTCTTTTTTGTTTTGTTTTTTGTCCTGTTCAAGTTTTGTATGTTTTGAAACAGTTATAGCCCTGATATGGCTCTACGCAGTCGGCTGGGCTTTAAACAACAAGAACAATAACGATTTAAACAATTGAGTAAAGGTCAGTGCTGGAGACAACAACACCATAATGCAAGGCATAACTGATACAGGACTCCGCAAACAAGTCACAGAACATCAACAAGCTCACAGCACACTGAAAGCTTACATGTTGAATGCTTTGGCAATCATACATGTACATGCATATGTGTTTATTATACGTGCATTGTGAAACGTCCTTTGTTACGCCGCTGTGTGTGTAGTACGCTTTGGGGGCCTGACCAAACAATACAGTCAACGTTATGCATTCTGCGTGTAAAGCTGTGTGTGTAGTACACTTTGGGGGCCTGCCCAAACAATACAGTCAACGTTATGCATTCTGCGTGTAAAGCTGTGTGTGTAGTACGCTTTTGGGGACCTGACCAAACAATACAGTCAACGTTATGCAATCTGCGTGTAAAGCTGTGTGTGTAGTACACTTTGGGGCTGACCAAACAATACAGTCAACGTTATGCATTCTGCGTGTAAAGCTGTGTGTGTAGTACACTTTGGGGGCCTGACCAAACAATACAGTCAACGTTATGCATTCTGTGTGTAAAGCTGTGTGTGTAGTACACTTTGGGGACCTGACCAAACAATACAGTCAACGTTATGCAATCTGCGTGTAAAGCGTGTGTGTTAGTACACTTTGGGGACCTGACCAAACAATACAGTCAACGTTATGCATTCTGCGTGTAAAGCTGTGTGTGTAGTACGCTTTGGGGACCTGACCAAACAATACAGTCAACGTTATGCATTCTGTGTGTAAAGCTGTGTGTGTAGTACACTTTGGGGACCTGACCAAACAATACAGTCAACGTTATGCATTCTGCGTGTAAAGCTGTGTGATACTTCTGTTTCATATTATGTGTGCATTTGTAAATAATGAAGCGTCGGGTTTTTTTCTCTGTATGTTTGTGTTGTATTGTATTGTATGCGTGTATGTATGTACGATTGTGTGTATGTATGTATGTATGTATGTGTGTATGGATGGATGGATGTGTGTATATATGCAATGTCTGTATTGTATGTATTTGTATGTATGTATGTTTGTATGTATGTATGTATGTTTATATGTATTTATGTATGTATGTATGTATGTATGTATGTATGTATGTATTTTCGACTTGATGAGGAGGGCTTTTTTGTTTATTTTGTTTAAAGCCCAGCCAAATGCTTAGAGCCTTATTTAGGGTATAATCATTTCAGCACACACACAACATTTTAACGGGGGGGAAAAGAAAGAAGAGAAAACTAAGTACACATATCAATGCATTCGCACACATAATCTAAGAATATGCCCCTGGCGTTGACCAATCCATCCAGTCTAAAAAAACAAAAGCCTGAATACATATGTAAACATAACTAAGGACACTAAACCATATATAGAAAAACGGGTCTATATTACCTAAAATTGCTTCTGCATATACGTAGCCCCAGAAACAAGCACACTGAATAGGCGTACCCAGTTATCAATTTTAAGAGAAAGTTCGTAAGATTTTATCGAACACATACAGGTAAATGAACCAGCAAGGCAGAAAATGATAGGAAGAAATGACAGAAAGCAATGGAATGAGTCAGAAACAAAGGGAGTGACAGAAAAGAGGAATTTTTTAGCAAAGAATTTCCAGAAGGTGGGGATACTATTTATACTAAAAGAGTCCCCAGCATCCCAGGGGGAAGGAGGGTTTCGGTTTTGTCATCGTTCACATCAAGTTAGCTCTTCTTCTTCCGGTTCCTTTTTTCTGAGGTACTGTTTTTAATAATTCGGATGATGGAACAAACCTTGTCTGAAAGACAAGAAACCTACAGTTGTGTATCATCTGCAAATGAATGACTGGAGACAGGATGTCTTTTGATAAACCAAAAACGGGTTTTGTATACAATATGAACGGAAATTGGCCAAGGACCGAGCCTTGTGGAACACCTAACTGCGTGTCACCACGCTTTAATCTATGATCTTTATCAAATACAGTTTGCTGTATCTCACTGAAGTGAGATTTTCAACCATGTAAATACAGAACCTGAAATACCGTAATGATTTGCTAATCTGTGCAGAAGAATGTCATGGTATGAGATTAAACCATAGTGCCAAGGACATCCACGCTGACGGTTCTGATGCGGATTTTGCACAAGCTCTTAACGCCAAACGTGGAAAACTCAATTTGCCGCCTGCCGGTGCAAAAGAACAATGGGAGAAATTAGATGAGGAACTTGTCCTTAAGCTGAATGCGCTAATAGGGAACAGTACGCTGGAACACAAACTTGACACATACGGAGACATCATATACTCTATCTGCAGGGACACTTATGGAGTGAAGCAGCCAAAGACAAAAACGCCTCCCCAGAAATCCAGAAGACAGCAACAGATGGAGAGCATCCGGAGGGAGAAAAGGAAGCTTAAAAAGCGAATGAAAACTGCCTCAGAATTCGAGAAGCAAGGGCTCCTGGAACTCTGGAAAGATCTGAAGGCCAAACACAATGCTCTCAGCAAAGTGGAATCAGCAAGGCGAAGAAAGAGCAAAAAGAAGAAGACTCAAGATCGTTTCTTCAAAGATCCCTTGACTTTTCAAGAAAGCTGTTTGAACAACCCAAATCAGGGACTCTCACAGTGGGCAAGGAAACCCTAGAGCAGCATCTCAGGGAAACATATTCCGATTCTCAGCGCGAGGCACCACTTGAAATCCAGAATCTGGTTTGGCCTGCAGCGCCAGAAGGAAAATTCAATAACAAACCACCAACACTGGATGAAGTGAAGAACGTAGTAAAGAAAGCCAGAGCCAAGTCAGCACCTGGACCAAACGGAATACCATACCTGCTCTACAAGAAATGCCCAAAAGTGCTCGAGTGGCTCCACAAGATGATTCGATCAGCATGGAGGAACCAGAAGATCAGCGACCAATGGATGAGAGCTGAAGGAGTGTACATCAATCAGTTCAGGCCAATATCACTTCTGAACGTCGAGGGGAAAATCTTCTTCTCTGTTATGGCAGCAAGATTGACAAAATACCTGACTGAAAACAAGTATCTGGATATGTCAGTCCAAAAGGGAGGCATACCAGGAATGCCTGGATGCTTGGAACATGCCACGTTGATTTGGGATGCCATCCAAAAAGCAAGAACAGAGAAGAGAGACATTGACGTAGTTTGGCTTGATCTGGCGAATGCATATGGATCAGTTCCACACGATATGATCCAGCTGGCTCTTGAAATGTATCACATCCCAGAAAACATCCGAACAATGCTGAGGAAGTATTTCCAAGGGTTCTCAATGCGGTTCTCTACCAAAGAATACACCACGGACTGGATAGACCTAGAGGTGGGCATTGCAATGGGCTGTGCAATCTCTCCCATACTGTTCGTGTTGGCAATGGAAGTCATCTTGAAAGCTGCAATGAAGAGTTCAGCTCCAGTGAATCTGGGAGATGGATACCAGATGCCTCCTCTGAAAGCTTTCATGGATGACACAACAGTCTTGTCCACGGATGAGGAAGAGACACACCAAATCTTAAAGCAGCTGGATGAGCTGGTGACCTCTTCAAGAATGAGGTTCAAACCTAAGAAATCCCGAAGTCTCTCACTGCGAAAAGGAAAAGTGGCAGATTCAGTCAAATTCATGGTAGCCAACCAAGCCATCCCCACTGTCACAGAAGAGCCAGTAAAAAGTCTCGGAAGATGGTATGATGACTCCCTGAAAGACACACAAAGGGGATGTGAAACCAAGCAAACAGCAGAAGAAGGCCTGAAGAAAATAGATAACTGCGGACTGCCAGGCAAATACAAAGTCTGGTGTCTACAGTTCATGCTGATACCAAAGCTGCTGTGGCCACTGCTAATCTATGACATTTGCACCAGCACAGTCGAAGCAATGGAAGCCAAAATCAACAAATACACCAGAAAATGGCTCGGTGTCCCACCTGGTCTCACTGATGTTGCATTCTACTGTCGTCAAGCAATGCTGAAGCTACCTCTCAAATCCATAGTGGAGGAATACAAAGTTGGAAAAGCAAGACTGTTGAGCATGCTGGAGGAATCGGAAGACAATATCGTGAGATCAGTTCATCCAAAGCTGAGAACTGGCAGAAAGTGGAAAGTCCAAGAGGCTGTAAACAATGCCAAGAGAAACCTCAGCATCAAAGAAATAATTGGACACACGCAAACCAACAGACAGGGACTGGGAGCAACAAAAATGCAGTGGTGGTCCAAAGCCAAAGGGAAGGAAAAAAGAGACATGATCATACAGGAGTTGAAGGAAGAAGAAGATGTCAAAAGAGTGCAGAAGGCAGTCCAGCAAGGTCAACAGGGGCAATGGACAACATGGGACAGTGCACTCCAAAGAAGTCTCAGCTGGAACGATATGTGGCACATGGCTCCTCTAAGGATAAGCTTCCTCCTCAGATCTGTATATGACCTGCTCCCCTCGAATGCAAACTTAGTGAAATGGGGGAAAGCAGACGACCCAGCATGTCCGCTCTGTCAGAAGAAACAAACAGTGGAACATGTCCTAAGCTCTTGCAAAGTAGCGCTAGCCCAAGGAAGGTATACATGGAGGCACAACCAAGTTCTGAAAGTGATCACAGATGTGGTTAGCGAAAAAACCATGACCCCAAACGCACCAATTGCTATGACAACGTTCTACAAAGCAGGAGGGAAACAGGTCTGGCCCGAAAGTGCTATGACAACCAGCACATTGCCAAAGGGTCTTCTGGATGGAGCAGTCGACTGGGAGTGTACAGCAGACCTCCCAGAGTGGAGAAATTACCCAGATGTCATCAGCAAGACAGGCATGAGACCAGACATCGCTCTCCACTCTGACTCCTCGAAACAAGTGATTCTGATAGAACTCACTGTGCCATACGAAAGCAGAATGGAAGAAGCACATATCTACAAGACCGAAAAATACGCCGGTCTTGCCAGCACCCTGAAGAAAGCAGGTCTGCGGGTCAAAATCTTCGCCATAGAGGTCGGGGCAAGAGGGTTTGTGGGCACCTCCGCTTATGATCTCATGAAACAACTCGCCATTTCTGGGAAGAAGAGGACTAGAGCCCTTAAAGCGATGGCAGAGGCAGCAGAAAGGAGCTCAAGCTGGATCTGGGCAAGGAGGAACGAAAAAAAGTGAACTTCATAAGGATTAAATTCCCTACAGATGATGTGTGCCCCGGTAGCACATTGGTAAAACCGCGTACCGCAGTTCTGAAGCGCAGAATCGCCCAGGTTCGATCCCCGGCGTGGGAAAAAAAAAATAGACAACAGCAGAAGGGCATCCAGGAGTCATGACCTGGATGTGGCCCGGCCCCCCGAGAGTGTAAGGAATTCAGGGCCGAAACACTTGTCTAAAGGGGGTTACTTCTCTGAAGACCTTCTGTTGTCTAGCTCTCCCTAGAGTTTCTTTCTACCAGATATCAAATGCAACAGACAGATCAAGGAGAGTAAGGACGGACTCATTACCATTATGTAAAGCAAGCAGAGATGATTGCTACCATGAGGAATGTTGTCTCAGTAATATGGTATGGGCGTTAGGGAGAGTAGAGAGAGCATAGTAAATCATTGTCTGTCGATCAGATATGCAAAAAGTTGTTGAAAAACAATTTTCTCGATGATCCTTTAGAGAAATGGTAAGCTTGACATCAGGACTACCATTTTTAAAGTTGTTGCATCAAGGTAACATTTCTTCATAGAATGCTTAACAACAGCATTTTAATAGATGCAAAACAATTGTGTCTGCCAGCCTTCAAGCAAACAGGAACCAGAAAAAAAACACACACACACACACACAAACGCGTATTTTTTCGGCCAACCGGTCTTTGTCAAGCGTAGACGTAAGATCACAAAGGAATAAACACCAAATGCAAAAATTACGAGAAAAAGACTTAAACTTCACTGCTGCTTCGTCCAATGGGAGAAAAGGACTAAAGTGATTTTAGAAAGAATCGTGACTGTAGACAAGTTTTCATAATACATTATATCCCCAGTCTGTCATTGGCAGATGATATACACAACTGTACAATTCTTGTCAACCACACAAGTCAACGATGAGAGGATGTCAACCAGGCACTCAAGTGGCAAAGACGTAGTAAGAATAAGATCAAGAGCACTAATAGTTGGTACTGACTTTGAAATTATCGTTCGGAGTTCAATGTTCTGAGACTAGTTAAAAGTATGTGAAATTATCGTTTGGAGTTCAATGTTCTTAGACCAGTTAAAAGTATGTGAAATTATCGTTCGGAGTTCAATGTTCTTAGACCAGTTATAAGTATGTGAAATTATCGTTCGGAGTTCAATGTTCTTAGACCAGTTAAAAGTATGTGAAATTATCGTTCGGAGTCCATGTTCTAAAGTATGTGAAATTATCGTTCGGAGTTCATGTTCTT
>JAPXFY010003967.1:0-19631 GCA_030674185.1 Monoplex corrugatus | reverse complement strand
TTTATATGAGTTACACAGACAAATTTGATGACTTGTTGACTACTGAAATTAAGTGCTGATCATTGCACTTTAGATGAGTTATACACACAAGTTTGATGGTTTGTTGACTACTGAAATTTAGTGCTGATCATTGCACTTTAGATGAGTTATACACACAAGTTTGATGGTTTGTTGACTACTGAAATTTAGTGTCAATCCATGCACTTTAGATGAGTTATACACACAAGTTTGATGGTTTGTTGACTACTGAAATTTAGTGCTGATCATTGCACTTTAGATGAGTTATACACACAAGTTTGATGGTTTGTTGACTACTGAAATTTAGTGCTGATCATTGCACTTTAGATGAGTTATACACACAAGTTTGATGGTTTGTTGACTACTGAAATTTAGTGCTGATCATTGCACTTTAGATGAGTTATACACACAAGTTTGATGGTTTGTTGACTACTGAAATTTAGTGCTGATCATTGCACTTTAGATGAGTTTAACACCAAGTTTGATGGTTTGTTGACTACTGAAATTTAGTGCTGATCATTGCACTTTAGATGATTATACACACAAGTTTGATGGTTTGTTGACTACTGAAATTTAGTGCTGATCATTGCACTTTAGATGAGTTATACACACAAGTTTGATGGTTTGTTGACTACTGAAATTTAGTGCTGATCATTGCACTTTAGATGAGTTATACACACAAGTTTGATGGTTTGTTGACTACTGAAATTTAGTGTCAATCCATGCACTTTAGATGAGTTATACACACAAGTTTGATGGTTTGTTGACTACTGAAATTTAGTGCTGATCATTGCACTTTAGATGAGTTATACACACAAGTTTGATGGTTTGTTGACTACTGAAATTTAGTGCTGATCATTGCACTTTAGATGAGTTATACACACAAGTTTGATGATTTGTTGACTACTGAAATTTAGTGCTGATCATTGCACTTTAGATGAGTTATACACACACAAGTTTGATGGTTTGTTGACTACTGAAATTTAGTGTCAATCCATGCACTTTAGATGAGTTATACACACAAGTTTGATGGTTTGTTGACTACTGAAATTTAGTGCTGATCATTGCACTTTAGTTGAGTTATACACACAAGTTTGATGGTTTGTTGACTACTGAAATTTAGTGCTGATCATTGCACTTTAGATGAGTTATACACACAAGTTTGATGGTTTGTTGACTACTGAAATTTAGTGCTGATCATTGCACTTTAGATGAGTTATACACACAAGTTTGATGATTTGTTGACTACTGAAATTTAGTGCTGATCATTGCACTTTAGATGAGTTATACACACAAGTTTGATGGTTTGTTGACTACTGAAATTTAGTGTCAATCCATGCACTTTAGATGAGTTATACACACAAGTTTGATGGTTTGTTGACTACTGAAATTTAGTGCTGATCATTGCACTTTAGTTGAGTTATACACACAAGTTTGATGGTTTGTTGACTACTGAAATTTAGTGCTGATCATTGCACTTTAGATGAGTTATACACACAAGTTTGATGGTTTGTTGACTACTGAAATTTAGTGCTGATCATTGCACTTTAGATGAGTTATACACACAAGTTTGATGGTTTGTTGACTACTGAAATTTAGTGTCAATCCATGCACTTTAGATGAGTTATACACACAAGTTTGATGGTTTGTTGACTACTGAAATTCAGTGCTGATCATTGCACTTTAGATGAGTTATACACACAAGTTTGATGACTTGTTGACTACTGAAATTCAGTGCTGATCATTGCACTTTAGATGAGTTATACACACAAGTTTGATGGTTTGTTGACTACTGAAATTTAGTGTCAATCCATGCACTTTAGATGAGTTATACACACAAGTTTGATGGTTTGTTGACTACTGAAATTCAGTGTTGATCAATGTACTTGACATGAGTTATACCTACAAATTTGATGACTTGTTGACTATTGAAATTTAATGTTGATCAACGCACTTAACATGAATTATGCATAAAAGTTTGATAATTTGTTGATTACTGAAATTTAGTGTTGATCAATGCACTTTACAAAAGTTTGATGATTTGTTGACTACTGAAATTTAGTGTTGACCAATGCACTTTACACGAGTTACACATACAAGTTTGATGATTCGATGACTTCCATGGTCTGTATGACACATCTGCAGAGGTATTTTCAATGAAACTGGTTTGATCTCATGGCCAGCTCAATAACTGAAGCAATTCCTTTTCTAGAATATATCTTTTCTATGGTGTCTTTCTGACTGACTTACAGAAGGGGGAAAAAAGTGTACCCTGCAGAAGAGCCAAAAGTTGAAATTGGAAAGTGTATTATGAAATCCAAAACAAGTGTGACTGCCCGCGTTCAAGCACACAGGAACCAGAAAAAACATGAAAATAGAATCAGAACATGTATTTAATACAACCAGGCAAGATGGGTGCAAGTTTTCAGCCAACTGGTTTTGTCAAGCGTAAGATCACAAACGAACTAACACCAAATACAAAAACTCGGAGAAAAAGACTGACACTTAACTGCTGCTTCATCCAGTGTGAGAAAAGGACTAAACTGACTAAAATGGCATTATAATGATGTTATTTAAGTCAATTCAGTCCTTTTCTCACACTGGACGAAGCAGCAAGGAAGTTTCAGTCTTTTTCTCCTAATTTCTGTACTTGGTGTTTGTTCGTTTGTGATCTTACGCTTGACACAGGCCAGTTGGCTGAAAATTTATGCCCGTCTTGTCTGGTTGTATTGAATACGCGTTCTGATTCTTTTTTCATGTTTTTTTCTGGTTCCTGGTAGGTGTATTGTTCATTGTTGTGTTTGTGTGAACTATGTTACAGTCCTAAGGTGAGTACAGTAAATTTACACATAAAAAATTTCATCAAAAACAGGATAAACACTGATAACACAGCATCCCCATGTCCAACTGAATGAAAAGGATATATGCCTGTGTTGCACTGCATATAAACATATAAGAACATACACATATATTATAGCTATCAGTGCAGAGAAACACATAATGCACACACACACACACACACAAATCATTTATAAACTTTAATAATGCTCATGTAATACACATTCAACATGCATACAGATGGGCACACAACAGAGACAGACACATAGCACACACAAGACATGTATGCAGGACACACAGACACACACACAAATACGCACTTGCATTCATGCATGCGCGCGCACACACAGACACACACACACACAAAACAAATACACACACACACACACACAAATACACACACACGCATACATATATATACACACACACACACGCTCACACACACGCTCACACACACACACACACACACACACACACACACACACACACACACACACACACACACACACACACACAAGAACAAGCCACTGCCTCATTCAAACACACACAACTGCCCCTATACCTACTCACTCTCCACACCCACCCACAAATCTCAGCATTTAAGTAAACTCAATCGCAATGCAATACATGCACACACAAATCGACCAAACAAATCATGTAAATAAATAAATGTTTACAAATATTACGCAGCAGGAATCAGTCGTAGAAAAGTTTGGCCACCTGGTATCGGATGACGAAAGCCACTACACTGCAGAACACCTGAAAGAAAAAATAGTTTTGTTTCCTCTTTATCCTTGTTGTGATACACACAACACAAAGTGATATTTTGTTGGACTAGTCATCATGGTAAAGTAGCCAGTGCAAATGATTAGCATTATTATCATTATCATTAACCCCATTATTATCATTATCATTAACCCCTTGATTCCTGCACTCTGTCCACCAGCATCCTGCGATGTCAACCATGCTAGCAAAGCAAAAACTTAACCTCTTGACTTTCTCACCCTATCCACCAGCTTCCTGCAGAAAGCTGGTGGACAGGGTAACGGAGTCAAAAAGTTAAGTTTTTGCAGTTCGCGGACAGGGTGCGGGAGTCAAAGGGTTAACCCCCTTGACTCCAGCACCCTGTCCACCAGCATCCTGCATTGTCAACCATGCCAGCAAATCAAAAACTTAATCTTTTTGACTCCCTCACCCTATCCACCAGTTTTCTGCAGGAAGACGGTAGATAGGGTGAGGAAGTCAAGAAGTTAAGTTTTTGCAGTTGGTGGATAGGGTGTGGGAGTCAAAGGGCTGAAATTTAAAGCCACACTGACTGCACAGAGCCATATGTGTGTGTGTGTGTGTGTGTGTGTGTGTGTGTGTGTGTCTGTATGTGTGCGTGCGTGTGTGTGCGAGCGTGCGTGCCTGCGTGTGTGTCTGCTTCAGCGCTTAGATTTGATTTTATCAAGATTTTGCGCTATATAAATATTGTAATTATTATTATTATTATATCAGGGCTATAATCATCTCAAAACACACACACCACCTTGCCGACCCTGACAAAGACCATCACACCTGGGGAAAAAATCAAGTAGACATATCAATGCATTTGTGCATCTAAGGATATGCCCCTGGTGCTGACCATTCCATGCAGTTTATCACCAGGGGGGAAAAAACAAACTTGATTTCAAATGTATAAACATACCTAAATACACAAAAACATAAAAACTGGCCTAAATTACCTACACTGCTTCTACACATCACATTTTTTTCTGTTTTTTTTTTAAAGGATCATTGCACTCAGGGAGTTTACCTTTGTGCTCACCTGGGTTTTTTTTTCTGTCCCATTTTCTACGCCACTTTAAATCAATGGCCACAGAAGCTGAAACAGTTTTCATTATGCGATGGTGATGATGTCGATGTGGATGATAATCATGATGCTATAGAGTTCCATCTAGGATTGAGACTGCGTGACAGGGTTATACTCTACGCTTACTATCATAATATATCTTGGGGTCAACCAGGCCCGAGAGATACAGACGCCTGCGGTGCTGGTCAGAAAATTTGAGCAACACCCTCAATGACACATCCACGTAGTGGATGAGGCTCGACTGTGTGGTTCCAGTCTTCCCAATGAGCCCATAGCACGCCCAACTCTGGGTGGGAGCCGGTTAGAGCCGAATAACCCCACAATGATATATTTTTAAAGGTACTGATGGGGATTCGAACCCACAACCTTCCAGTCGGTAGTCCATTGCATTCACCACTACACCACGGCAAGTGGTACCTACCCATCACATTTTCTCAGAGCAAAAACTGCAGTTAAGATGTATGCCATATCATCAATCCTAATAAAAAGTACACAAGACTTCACAGAACACATATGGATGAATGGACCATCAAGGCACAAATGAGGAAGGAGGATAGAAAGCAAAGGTGCACAGCAGAAAGAAAGAGACTAATAGTAAAGTGGAAATTTCTAGCACAAAATTTCCACAAGGTGGGGATACAATTTATAGTGAAAGAGCCCTCCGGCACCCCCATGGAGAAGGGGGGAGGTGTTTACTTTTATCCTTATTGTGACTTGTGACATACAGGACACAAAGTAATATGCAACCATCTTGACCAGTCATCATGGTGATGTGGTCAGCCTTGCTGACTAATGACTGGAAGGTGGGAGGTTCAAATCCCACGACAGTGGGATTTTTCAATCAGAACCAACTCCTACCCAGAATTGAGTGTGCAATGGACTCACTGTGAAGGCTGACACCATTTACTTCATAAATGTGTCACTGCAAATGTTGCTCAAATTTCCTGACTAACATCACAGGTGTCTGTTTCTATCAGGCCTGGCTGATGCCAGGATATCTTAGAAAGGAAGAAGAGGGCACAGCCCTGTCCAGAATGTTTATTATCTTTCCCTTACCACAGCAGTGTGAAGTTTTGTCCCAGGCTCTATGACCATTCAAGTGGCACAGGAAATGGCGACAGATAAAAAGGTTTCAACATCACACCACACTTACAACATAAAGCTTTTCAATCTTGTCATAATGGGTTTTCTGTGTAAAATATAGGTTATGCTTCTGGTTAAGAAGCACGAGCACACTGCTGTGTCACCTCATCTGTGTCTTCATTTCCTGCATATCACAATTTTTTTTTTAACTATCATCACTTTTGTTTCCTTTTCCCGAACACGAGTTTGGAGTTTGTTCAAGAGGGATTCAACACACACCAACAATTTCATATATGTGACCTCCCACCACCAAATCAGTCTTAACTCGCAGTCTGTCGAACAGCACTAGGAGCTGAAAAGGTGACTAAGGGTCTATCTGGGGTGTTTTGACTTTTTCTCAAAATTGATTTCTGTGGACTATAATTTATCCCCCACAGAAATTATTTTCTTGAAAAAATATTATTAATCAATTTAAAATGGTATTCTAATGCACTGATCGCAGCAGAAAGAATGCAATTTCCCACCAAAAGTACTTACTTTTGTCTCTTACTATGTACCGTAACTTGTACAGTACCCTCACATGTAATAACACTGACAGAAAGCTCTTTGGAGCACCTTTCAGATAATGACAGCTAAAATTAATTACAAACTGGTCAAACCCACCAAATAAAGAAATTTAGGGAAAATATGTAGGAGAGTACATAAAAAAATAATAGAGGCCATTTTCTCAAAATGGCCATCATACAACTTAATGACTTTAAACATACATAACTTCTACATTTTTTTTTGAGTACAAGCTTTATTCAAGTACCAAAATAATCAGCAGAATGTACACTTTCCAGTGATATGTATATCTCAAATTACCCAAAATGCGAATTAAGACTGATTTCGTGCTGGCAGGTCACATACATTGATTGTTATTTGTTCTTTGTTGTCTTATGTTTACACTTCACAAAGGCCAGTTGGCCGAAAATTTGCATCTGTCTAGTTTTGTTACATTAACTCTTTCACCGCCAAGTTTCCCCAGATACGGCACTCCTCAGTGTGAAGTATATTTTGAACAAGCCAATTTTGCAGCGCAGTACGTATTTTTAAAAGCTTATATCTCAAAGACTATTACAGATTTTCACTTACATTTTTTTTTGCTGTGTAAAGGGGTAGATGTTGTATTTATATATGAATGCTTGCTTATGTTTATGTGCTTGATTGATTATTCCACAGATAATCTTATTACAAAGAAAAACAAACAATTTTTTTCATACGGTTTATTAGTTGTACTACTGACCTTATTTCGTGAGTTGTGCGCCAAATATCATTATAATAAATAAGGAAAAGCAATGGAAAATCTACACACAGTCAGCTGTCTGCTTATTCTCGGAGTGGTAGACAATGTGTGTCGATTTGCAGACATTTTGGAGAAAACGCTTCGGAGAAAACGTGATGTAAATTCCGACAGTTAACAAAGCCACACTTTGGCCTTACTGCTGAAAAACTAGGTTGCTGGGTAAAGTTTAAAAATAGCACAGTCGCCTGCATTCACCAGTGGAGCTGACAGAAGCTTTGTACCCGCGTGAAAAGTTATCGTTTAGCATGACCCCTCCAAGTCGCACAAATGCGACCATGGCAGTCGTACAGAAAGTCGCTTGATGGCGACCATGGCGGGAAAAGAGTTAAACACATGTTCTGATTCTATTTTCATGTTTTTCTGGTTTCTGTCCCTTTGACTGTGAGTTGTCATGTTTGTCTGGATAAAAATTAGTCAAGTACCAGTCAGTTTGAGTTTGAATCTAATCTAACAAATCAAATTCAAAATCATTGCGAGATTTTTCATTTACAACTGAAGTGACTGGCAGCAGTATTCATTTGTTTCTCTGAGTATTTATACTTAATTCCAAAACTATTTTTCACCTGCTGGTATTCTTAGTTAACCCTTTGCCTCCCGCACCCTGTCTACTAGCATCCTGCATGGTCAACCATGCTAACAAAGCAAAAACTTAATCTATTGACTCCCTCACCCTATCCACCAGCTTCCTGCAGGAAGCTGGTGGATAGGGTGAGGGAGTCAAAGGGTTAAGTTTTTGTAGCTAGTGGATAGGGTCTGTGAGTCAAAGGGTTAAAAACAACAGAAACTTGCCTGTTTCAACCCCACCTACCTGAATACTCAGCAAAATGATGACCAGGGTGCGTTCATGTAAAGGTCCGAACAGTTTCAGCAGAAAGTTATTGAGGGTGAAGTTGCTGACCTCTGTCAGGTCACCACCCTCCCCCACATTTTCCTTGATGTCAATCAGGCGAAATGTTTTGAAGAGGAAAATACTCAGTTTGCCCAGAGGCTTCAGCTGGCCGGCTTTGAACCTTGTGGTGCTCATGCCCACTGTATCAGTGTCTGGGTCATACCTGAAACACAAAAGACATCGTGCAAGACGTTTTCGGCATCCAACAAACATAAGTGTTGTTGGGCAGTGAGGAGATACAGCTTCACCAAACTTCAATATATCAGTGTTTGTTTTCCTGTTGGAATTCTCCTCCCAGTCTCACCTCACCTGCCTCACCTATCGGCGTCACCGGGATCAGTGTTAGCTACTCCACATCTGGACACCACCATCTCCCTCCAGGCCGCTCTGTCTTGACTTTTGTGGACAATTTCTCGAATATTTAGGCCACTGATGCTGGTTATGTTCTCGATGTAGGAGATCGGAAGTCTGCCTTTCTTCCTTTCTGCCACTGTTTCTCTTTGAAAGATGGTTGCCATGAGGTCCGTGTTCTTATTATGTGACACATGGCCAATGTATTTTAGTCTTCTTTTGTTGATGTCTGCTAGTAGTTTTCTGGTGTTATCAAGTTCTTCCAGGACACTTTTGTTAGTTCTTCTTGTCTGTCCATTTGACACGTAGTAGTCTCCGATAAAACCACATCTCTGCTGCCTGAATTCTTCTGCAATCAATTTTTCTCAGAGTCCAGGTTTCGCAGCCATAAATCATGACTGGCCAGATCAAATATTTTAGAAATCTAACTTTCAGGCCACTTGGTATGCCCCTGTTTTTACAGATGTTGTTGAGTTGGACCATTTTTTGTTTGCCATTCCAATTCTTATCGTGATGACTTTGGAGCACGTTCCCTCAAAACTTCTTACAGTGCCAAGATATTTGAAATCCATAACATTTTCCAAAGTAACTTTGTCAATTGTGATGTCATGATCGCTTTCAGTGTCTTTGCCTTTGATATGTAGCACTTTTGTTTTCTTAGACCAGACTTTTTGCCTCCTCCCAGTATAAAACACAAATGTTTGGTCGGTCAGGGTGTCAAACTTCCAGTCTTGAGTTCAACCCCACCTCATAAAGTCCTGCTGAGTGAAGGGTATAACCTTTTCTGGTCTCCCAGTCCAACAAATCCACAGACCAGCTTGTGCCTGAAACCCCCTTTGTGTGTATTTTATATGCATACAGAACATCAAATACGCATGATAAAGATCATGCCAAGACAATCACAGGGACTGGACGACTCCCAAGACCTTTTTCAGCTCCTCCAATGAATAAAACTGAAATTTCACCAAGACAAGACTAAAGCAGACTCTGAGAGTATTGTTTGTTCTTTCAGTCCTTGTCAATCTCACTTTGACTGAGCAGGTGCGTTTTAGTGGACAGGCTAGCTAAGCTGACAACAGGCGTAGACTTGACATCTGATGTTTTTAATTCAGTCCTAGCCCACACACGTACGTGCGTGTGCGCGTGCACACACACACACACACACACTTAATCTCCACCCATCTGAAAATAATGGTGTCAGCTCAGTATTTGACACTGAATTTGATCCTACTCTCATATCTCATCTTAACTAGACCAGCACACAGAATGTTGTGCAGGAGCAAAGAATCCACCATATATTGCTGGCAGATATGGCTCTGGTAAACTGACAAAGACTGAGGTCATCCGAAGCAAATCTCAGAGTATTTAAAGTGGTTTTTGTGAGGTTTCAAAGGGCATTACAGGGTATTCATAGTGGTTTTTGTGAGGTATCAAAGAGCATTACACAGTAGTCATACTGATTTTTGTGAGGTATCAAACAGCATTACACTGTAGTCATACTGATTTTTGTGAGGTATCAAAGAGCATTACACAGTAGTCGTACTGATTTTTGTGAGGTACCAAAGAGCATTACACAGTAGTCATACTGATTTTTGTGAGGTATCAAAGAGCATTACACAGTAGTCATAGTGATTATTCTGAGGTACCAAAGAGCATTACACAGTAGTCATAGTGATTTTTGTGAAGTATCAAAGAGCATTACACAGTAGTCATAGTGATTTTTGTGAGGTATCAAACAGCATTACACAGTAGTCATAGTGATTATTCTGAGGTATCAAAGAGCATTACACAGTAGTCATAGTGATTTTTGTGAAGTATCAAAGAGCATTACACAGTAGTCATAGTGATTATTCTGAGGTACCAAAGAGCATTACACAGTAGTCATACTGATTTTTGTGAGGTATCAAAGAGCATTACATAGTATTCAGAGTGGTTTCTGTGAGGTATCAAAGAGCATTACATAGTATTCAGTGATTTTTGTGAGGTATCAAAGAGCATTACACAGTAGTCATAGTGATTATTCTGAGGTACCAAGGAGCATTACACAGTAGTCATACTGATTTTTGTGAGGTATCAAAGAGCATTACACAGTAGTCATACTGATTTTTGTGAGGTATCAAAGAGCATTACATAGTATTCAGAGTGATTTTTGTGAGGTATCAAAGAGCATTACATAGTATTCAGTGTGGTTTTTGTGAGGTATCAAAGAGCATTACATAGTATTCAGAGTGATTTTTGTGAGGTATCAAAGAGCATTACATAGTATTCAGAGTGATTTTTGTGAGGTATCAAAGAGCATTACAGAGTATTCAGAGTGATTTTTGTGAGGTATCAAAGAGCATTACATAGTATTCAGAGTGGTTTCTGTGAGGTATCAAAGAGCATTACATAGTATTCAGAGTGGTTTCTGTGAGGTATCAAAGAGCATTACAGAGTATTCAGAGTGGTTTCTGTGAGGTATCAAAGAGCATTACATAGTATTCAGAGTGGTTTCTGTGAGGTATCAAAGAGCATTACATAGTATTCAGAGTGGTTTCTGTGAGGTATCAAAGAGCATTACATAGTATTCAGAGTGGTTTCTGTGAGGTATCAAAGAGCATTACAGAGTATTCAGAGTGGTTTCTGTGAGGTATCAAAGAGCATTACAGAGTATTCAGAGTGGTTTCTACACAGTAGTCATAGTGGTTGTTTATGAGGTAACAAACGGCATTACAAAGTATTCATATCAGTTTTTGTGAAGTATCAAAGGACATTACAGAGTTTTCATAGTGTTTTTGTGAGGTATCAAAAGACATTACACAATATTCATAGTGGTTTTTGTGATGTAACAAAGGGCATTACAGAGTATTCATAGTGGTTTTTGTGAGATATATTGCTGCACAGTTTGCATATTCTGTCTTTGGTGGGCAAGTACGATGGGTGTTACACTTCCATACGTCACTGGACCTGACATGCCTTATAGGATCTTTGATTTGCAGGCTTTGATATTCTGCATGTGTATACACATGAAGGTGACTTAAGCATCAACAGGGACTAGACACTCTATGTGTATACACATGAAGGTGATTTAAGCATCAACAGGGACTAGACACTCTATGTGTATACACATGAAGGTGATTTAAGCATCAACAGGGACTAGACACTCTCTGTGTATACACATGAAGGTGATTTAAGCATCAACAGGGACTAGACACTCTATGTGTATACACATGAAGGTGATTTAAGCATCAACAGGGACTAGACACTCTATGTGTATACACATGAAGGTGATTTAAGCATCAACAAGGACTAGACACTCTATGTGTATACACATGAAGGTGACTTAAGCATCAACAGGAACTAGACACTCCATGTGTATACACATGAAGGTGATTTAAGCATTAACAGGTCTGCAACACATACTGATCTTATGAGATCATAAAAATCAGGAGGAAAGTACCCACGCAGAGATTGAACCCCAGATCCTCATATCCACAACCAAGGCAGAGAAACTCAGACTTTGCCAGCACGTACTGTTTACATGCAGGTTAATGGTATATGCCGCGAGTATTTTGGATCCTTTTCCTTCATATCGCTATTGCGGCATAAGACCGATAAGCTATTCTATGCACAGAGATACTGTCTGGAGAAAACTTAAACTACAATTCAGTGGGGGGGATAACACACTTGTCTGGGGGTGGGGGTGGGGGTGGGGGATGACAGCTCCTTCCTAAAATCCCGATCCACACTGGTGTGTGGCGGAGTTGTCTCACCTCGGCAGGCGGTGTCGAGGACAAGGCACAAAGTGGAGAAGTTGAGGAATGGAGTAGACAAAGTTGAAGACCTGCGGCATGAAGAACAGCATCAGCGTCTTACTGAAGTGAGCCAGTATGGCCACCACGGCAAACGTCATCCCCGCAAAGTAACACAACGTGTCCCCCACAAACACTCTGGACGGGTACCTGAAACATGTACATAGATTCTGACTGAAAACGACTGCCACTGTTTAAGTAAATGGAAATCAGAAGTACATAAAAAAGTACATAAAAAATAACATGAATGAATATACTCTTTTAGCAAAATAAGACAAGCACAAATTTTTGCCCAACTATCAACTTATTTAAGCAAACAGAAATCATAGGTACATGAAAAATAACATGAATGAATACATTTATTAGCAAAATAAGACTAGCACAAATTTTTGCCCACCTATCAACTGATAAAATCAATGAACTATATTTTAAACTATACTTCACACCTACATATACATACATTTACCCGTTTTTTAATTACTAAAAAGTCTTTTTTTAGAGTTGACAACCACAGATATCAGTGACACACAAAAAAAAGAATACGAACACATGTTTAATAGTAAAACAAAACAGGTGACAAAATTTGGACAACAGCCTTTTGTCAAGCACATGTAGAAGACAACAAAAAAGATTACCCCACTTGGGGACAAAATGAAAGTGCAGAAAATTCATGGACTTGTTGAACTGGAGCTCTGACATTTTGTCCTAATTTGTATCATCTTCTTTGCTCGCTGTCCTTTATGTATAGTTGACATAAGCCAGTTGGCCAGAGACTGGTATGTTCGCATTTATACTCTTTTCATGTGTATTATAATATCTATTGTGTTGACTTTGACAAAAAATAATGAATTTAATCATGGGTAACTGTACACAACAGGAAAGCTGGAGTGAAAAAGAGCACCAGGTAGACCCAGGGAAAAAACATTGGATGGACTTGTAGAGTGGATGAAGACAGAGAGGGTGGGAGATGTACTTGCAATGAAAAAAGATAGACTTGTATGGCGGGCCATGATCACCAACGCCACGCAGCAGGGCACATGATGATAATGAACTACATATATCCATAAATATCAACTATTTACAAAAAGCATGCTATGCTGTCAATTCTACAACATGTAACTGTAACACATGCAAACTACAACACATGTATAGGTGCCATCTTTTACACCAGCAGAAACATGTTTTCAAAAGGTCACACTAAAATCAACATTATGAAACAATGCTTGTGATCATGAATGTGCATGCGTACGTGTGTGTGCTTGCATTGGTGGTTGCATTTGTGTGTGCGTATGTGTGTGTCTGTGAATACATTTGTGTTTGTGCATGCATGATGAGCGCACGTACAAAGGCACAAAATGATCTACCCACATGAATGTGTGTGCGTGTGCATATGTGCGTGTGTGCACACATGTGCGTGCACGTGTGTGTGTGCGTGTGCATGCATGCCCCTAAATGTGCTGAGTACCTACATATGTGTGTGTGTATGTGCAAATATTTCTGTGTGTGTGAATCAATGCCTGCCCACAGTCTTTCAGACAATAAACTGAGATCTTGTGTTCAGAGTGCATTCAGTGCAAGTTAAAGATCCCACGACAATAAAGCTGTCCTGGCAAAATCCACACTCATATGGAAAACACAAACACAAACAAAAAAGTAAGAAAAAAGGATGCTGCTGCACTGCAGCGGAGCGCTCTCCTTGGGAATAGCAGCCTGAAGTTTACTTAGTAAACACACACACACATAGACACACACACACACACACACACACACACACACACGCGCGCGCGCGCACACACACAAATATGCATACATACACATACACACTCGCACATGCAAACACATGTATGCACACACACACATACACACATGCGCGCACACACACACACACACACACACACACACATCCATGTACACAGACACACACACATACATGCACACACAAATACAAACACACACACACATACACAAACACATAAACACACATACACACTGACCAGTTATAGTAGAACAGAGCCGAACAAACGCCCAGAAAAGGCATCAGGAAATAAATGGAAAACAAATGGGCCTGATGTTGGTCCCCTGCACACAAATGTTACAATTCTGATCATTACCATCATCATCATCATCATCATCAACAAGTGATTCATAGTCAAGCGGGCAAAACATCAGATTTCCAATCAGAAGGTCTGGGTTCGATCCTGCCTAGGCACCATGCGACCGATGAACAAATGGTGATTTTTTCCATCTCACAAGCATGCAGACCTGTCAGTGCCTGAAACCCCTGCGTGCGCGCGCGCACACACACACACACACACACACACACACACACACACACACACACACACACACACACACACACACACACATACACACACATCAAATATGCATGTCAAAGATTCTCTTTAAGTCATGTCAGCATCTGGTGGCTTATGGAAACATAAAAATGCTCAGCATGCACACCCATCAATGATGAAATATGCAGACTATGCAGCAACATACCAGCGTGGTTTTGGAAGCAGGGTGGATGGGTGGTGAGGGGGAGGGAGTAGGGGGGGTGAGTAGAGGGGGGGGACTGATGAGATGCAGCAGCAAAGTCCTCATTTTCTGCTTCTGGGGATGCAGCAGCAAGCTGACCAGGTATCACTTTGAGGTAATGCTGTTAATAATAATAATAATAAAATTATTGTTGTTATTGTCATTTTTCTTTAAAGCCCAGCCAACTGAGTAGAGCCATATCATGGCTATAACCATTTCAAAACATGCACAATACTTCAACAGGTTAAAAGAAGAAAAAAAAAAAAAAAGGAAAAGAAAATTAAGTGCACATATCAACAATACACTTGCGTATATAATCCACAGAGATGCCTCTGGCATTGACCACTCTGTCCAATTTATCACACAGGGGATTTAAAAACAACATAGCTGAATATAAACATTTAAATACGACTAAAGATACTAAAACATTTAAAAACAGGCCTAAATTATCTGAAATTGCTTCCGCATATCTCATTTCCCTTGAGCCAAATAAACTTAATACAAGTACCTAATTATCAATCTGAAAAGAAAGAACAAAACTTTATGAAACCCACACAGGTGAATGGACCAGCAAGACAGAAAATGACAAGAAAAAATGACAGAAAGCAAAGAAGAAAAGAAAAAAAACAACAAAGACAATGACAGAAAAGAGGAAATTTTTATCATAGAAGTTCCAGAAGGTGGGGATGCTACTTATACTGAAAGAGCCCACAGCATCCCCATGGGGGGAATAATCATAATAGTAATAATAACAACAATAGTAATAATAATAACAATACTACTACTACTACTAATTATAATAATAATAAAATAACAACAACAATAATAAAAACAATAACAACAAGTTCAAATTCATACTGCTTATAACCCATCTGACTACTACAGCAATATCAGGGCTAACACCATGTCAAAAACAGCAACCAGGTTAAAAAACAACAACCGTTAAACCCCATGTCACCATTAACCTCGCACGTCTAAAATTCAACTAAAGAAAACCGTACTCAATAACAACAACAACACCAACAATAACGATAATATCTAATGGCATTCTGAGGTCAGTCTGGTCTTTGATATCTACCACCCAGCTCTTCACCCTCAGAGAGAGTTAAATTCTTTCAACATCCTGAAGGCTGGTTCTGAACAAGGTGCCATGGTGGGTGATGTGACAAAACTAATCAGGCTTGCATCATTTCACAGTTGTCAGAAGTTGGTTCCTGCATGCCCACCAATGTGTTGGTCTCCTTCTGCAGGACCCCTACATAGATGCTGGTTGTATGTTCAAGCTGTACTGATATTCTTGTATACAATACTGGTGATAATGTTTCAAATAGAAAAATTACTTGAGCATTGTCAACTTGCAAAGGCATTGTTTTTATTTATAACCTGTATAATGATAATGATGATATCATGGGATCAATCTGTAAATTAAAAACAAACAAACAAACAAACAAATAGGAGAGAGAAAAAAATCATCATGGTTAAATAGGAACATGTCTGCAGAACAGGCAATCCATTCAAGCAACAATGTGTTTCAAGGAAAAGAAATGCGGGGGGTCCAGGGGGGCCACATAGGGCCCCTGGCGGGGTGCAGGGGTAGAGCCCCTGTTGGTGGTCTGAGGACAACGCCCCCAGAAGCTGAAGCATTTTAGTCTAGTAAATGGAAATTTAACCCCCTCTGGTGAAAATAAATCAAGTATTTTAATAAAAGAACAAAAGGGCACTAGCATTTTTACAATGAACAAAACATACAACTTTTCCTCACTCTCTTTTGCCTCATCTGACAAACGAAAATTTTCGGGTGATCAACCAGTGCTCATTTACCGCCGGACTTGTACCTGATTTCCGAGCGGCAAAGTTTGCAGTATGCTTTACCGGTGATCTTCAGTTTCTTGAAGAAACGAGCGAACTTATTTCCATTGTACACTTCCTGCAGCCAGTCCCATTTCCAGTGATTTTCGAGGCCTTCATCGATGTCAGTGACGGTAGCATTTAGTGGAACAATGTCCCTACGTATACTCATATTTCAATGCGTCAATGGAACACAGAGAGTGACGCTTGTGAAATCTCATGGACAGTTGCAAAAGTAAAACCGCGCATGCGCTTACGGCTTGTTTTGAATAGTTTCGGTGATCCCAGTCCCGGTTCTCCATACTTTCAAGGAATTTTTTTTTTCTTCCCTATTCGCGGACAATTGGATTGCCTGGCAGAAACAAAAAAATACATTCTCATGAAAGATGTCATTCAGGAATAAGTCTAGGGCAAATGAGGAAGCGGAAGAAGACATACCCAGGGAACATAAAGAGTGGACAGGTCATAACAGTCCAGAGATTTTCAACCTGGTTGAGGACAGACAGATGTGGAGGACAGACACCCGGAGAGCAGTGCGGGCAGCCAACATTCCAAGGAATGATGCTGTAATTGAACTGAACTGAACATGATATGAATATCCCTGTTGCCTTAACCTGTTCAGTGCTTCCGACCAAATATTTGGTTGGAAGAAATGTATGCCTTCAGTGCCACCGACCGAATATTCGGTGGACGACTTTTCCTATTTTTAGCCAGAAAACCCCAACACTTTCAGTGACGTATGAGATATCAAAGGAAACTTCAATACACCCTCTATATATAGATGATTATTACGTATGTGTGATGTTTTACGGTCTTTTCTGCCCGTGTGGTTGAAAATGTGACCCCTACAGCTGATTACTATTCAGCGAGTGTAAACAAAGGCGGACGGACTCGCTTCAACACCGAGCGTCGATCGGACCCAAAAAACAACTTATGCAGCAAATGAAGTTGCCAATGTCATTACTTGTGGAGCTGATTCTGATTTGCAGTCTGTCGATAAGAGTGAAAATGACGATAATTTGGTGCATGCAAGTGACATTACTAGCACTGGTGATCGTAAAAACGAAAGTACTGCCATTCCTGGTGTGTTGTAAAGTATGCTGAACAAGAAAATTTATAGTGTTGTGGGGTTTTCTGGGCTGGATGAAGAGATAAACTTTTTTTTATTTTAAGTCAAGACGTTTAAAACTCCGTGGCACAGGCGATTCACCTTTTTATTTACACTTTGGCAGAGAAAGGGTTAAGAATGAGAGAAAAAAATTAAACGAAACAGAGGAGACAAAATACCTGAAAGTTCAATAAAGTTGTGGATGAGCACAGAGATGCAAATGACCCAGGACTGTCCCACCTCCAGACCGTTGACCCCTGACAGAATGTTGATGGCGTTGGTGCAGAACACCGCCACACTGCCCATGTACAGGTAGTAAACCACACCTGTAACAAACACATAATAATAATAATAATCATCATCATCATCATCATGACGACGACGACAACAACAACAATAATAATAATGATAATGATAATAATAGTAATAATAATAGCAGTAGAAGAAGAAGAACAACAACAACAAGAAGCAGAAAACGAAGAAGCAGAAGAAGAAGAAGAACAACAACAACAACAAGAACAAAAAGAAGAAGAAGAAGAAGAAGGACTCTTATATAGTGGGGTACTCTATAACAATCAGGTCACAGCACTTTAAGACAACAGGGCAAAAAAACCAAACTAGGAAATACGCAATCATCAGAAAACAGACAGATTTAAACAAAAGGCAAAGACTAAGCATGTCTACAGTTCATGTACTACCGATTAGCACACACTAACACATGTATATATATATATATGCTTAAAAGCACAAGTGCACAAAGACCATCACATCATATTACAAACATAATAACATACATAGTGTTCAAAACATCTGTCAAATAAACAAGTCGGCTCAACTGATTTGCGTCAACAGACACATGCACACCCCATACAAAACACCACATCCACAAACACACACATCCATAACAAGTGTGACTGCCCGTGTTCAAGCAAACCAGGAACCAAAAGAAACATAAAAAAAGAATAAGAACACGCATTTAATATTTGTCTTGTTGTATTAAATACACATTCTTATTCTTTCTGGTTTTCTCTGGTTCCTACACACATTCATGTCATACTAGACACAAACATATATGCATATATATCACATCCTACCACACCACAACAAACCAACCATCCTTTCAAAATGGGGGAGACTAGATTATCTAGTCTAGTAGATATGAAGATTTGGTGGATTGACTATTTCAACTTACAGAATCGTGGACTCAGGATCTCAGATCAACGTCAATCCCGACCTTCAATATTAAGAACTGCCTAGCTTGCTGTACATCTTCCACAACTGAAAGAGCCAACCAATTTGATGTACAAATCTAGACCCTGACAATGACACAGAATCAAATTCCCACATTTTACCATCACAAAATGTTGCCTACACATTACAGGGTTTTGAAATCTTCCACCATTCCAGGCAGGTTGGGGCGGACATATTGACTGTCCATGTTTAATGAAACTCTCTTGGTAAAAAGTAAAAGTTCTCCAATAACCCTGTCATACGGGAGTGAGGTGGTAGACACCTAAAATTTTCCATTGGCAAGATTCAAAAGTACAGACCCCATCTCCTCTATCATGCTGCTTTACCCCTCTATATATGAAGAGGGTCAGGTAACCACTTACAGCTGGGAGGACTATGCCAGACTCAAACCCATGCAGACACACCCAAGGTAGGGGGTGAGGAGAGGCTATACTTAAACAGCGACCAGGCTTCTCTTTTAACTAAACATTTGTTTCTGCAGGCATTTTCATAAGTATCCCTACCCCCACCCCTTTTTTTGTTTGTTTTGTTTTTTTGTAGTTTTTTGTTTGTTTTTTGTTGTTGTGTGATTGAAAAATGATGTTATTGGTATGTGAGTGAGATTATTTATTTATGTAACAGCGCAGTGAGTCGAACTGAGAATAGCGCTATACAAAAGCTATTTTATTATTATTATTAATATTATTATAATTTGCAGTCTCTTTTGTATTTGAGTTTGAATC
>JAPXFY010003966.1:0-15000 GCA_030674185.1 Monoplex corrugatus | reverse complement strand
ATACCAGCTTTAGTCTTGTAAGCATTGTTACTGTGTGCGCAGTTCTGGAAAACACTTCAGGTTTGAAGCCTTCATCTATATAACAGTTGTCCCCAGGCAGGTGAGACAGTGCACTGTCCCCAGCTGACGTCCTCTGACCCTAATGTCAGTACTGATGTCACTGGTGTTAATGGTCATCAGCTTGGTCTTGTCAACACTGATCTCCATTCCATGCGCTATTAAGAGTTTCATCAAGGTGTCATACCAAGCTGGTTATTCCTGTTCATATCCAGCCAAGCCACTAATGTTATCAGCAAAAGATGGGCTGTGATTTTCCCACCGCCAGTTTTGACTATTCCTGCGTAATGTTTCAGTGCATCAGTCGTATTTCATTCCAGGAAGATGTTGACAGAGTGAGTGAAAGTAAACAGCCCTGTTGAACTCCAACTATCGTTTGGAACCAATCGGCAATGCTGCCTTTGATGAAGACCGCGTTTGTGGCCTTGTAGATGTGTTCTGCCATCTTAGTACCGATAAGATTGCATGCCAAATCCTGTCGACCACCCTTTTCAAGTCTATGAAGAGATAACAGACGCCCTGATGATGTTAAATGTACTTTGTGAATTACATAGTATTCTTAGGTTAAAGATCTGTACAGTAGTGCTTTTCCCTGCGCTAAAATTTGCTTATTCTTCAACAATCTTCTCTGGTCATGGCTTCAGCCTGTTCAGAAGGATTTTCAATACGACTTTGTTGGAGTAAGACAAACAATGTGACTGTTTTGGTATAAATGAAGCTTTCCATGTGTAGGTGAGACAGGCAGAAAGTGACACCGTTGGTCAAGGGTCACACACTTAACAGGCTGAGAGTGCCCTAGCTTTTTTCATTTCAGCATTTTGCACGTGCGTGCGATTGTGTATGTGTGCGTGTGCGTGTGCGTGTGCGTGTGTGTGTGTGTGTGTGTGTGTGTGTGTGTGTGTGTGTGCATGCGCGCGCGCACGTGCGTGCAAGTGCATTGCTTGTGTGTCTGAGTCTGTGAATACTTGCATTCATTTGTATTATTTTGCTCTTTTTATTCCATGGTTTCTAATAGTTGTTTTCTGTTCATGATTTTTGATTCTTTGTTTTTACTTGATTAAATATTCAGTGTTGTATTCCTGTAAATTCTAACGAGTATGTTTTTAACATGGACAGTTTGGGCAATGTAAGTTCTTCTCCTTCTTCTCTTCCTTCTTAGCACTTCATATTTTTAGCAACCTCAAGTCTATTCAATAGTACGGCTATTTTTAGGTGACTCATACAGCATGGAGAAAGCCATGACAAAGTCCTTTCCAGCCATGTGCAACATGGATTTATCAGTCATTAACTGTATTTATGGATTCCAATCAACGCTGGACCAATATAACTGGTCTAGCGCATAGTTTCAGATAAATGTTTTTCATGGTCAGAATCAATATCCCTGATAGTTTCATTTTCCGTATAAAAATTGTATGTTGTTGTCTGTTTATTGTAAGAAAAACGAAAACTTTTTTAAAATCCATAATAATTAAACTTTGATGCTAACATTGTAAAAACATAATGATAATAAAATCTATATCTTGGCTATAAATTTATGTAAACTCACATGAATCATAATTTACTTGTATGCTTGATGTTATCCTGAAAATCTTTGCCCAAAACGTCATTTTTCTCAGTTAAATTTCAAAGTAAATAATCTGTTACGTAAAATACAATCAAGGAAAAGAAAAGGAGATACTATGACGTCACTATTTTGGTTTTCATTTTTTAAGATTGGGGTTTAACCATTTTAACCGCCCACTTTAATCGTCTGCTTCTTGCAGGAAACTAGTGCAAAGCGCGTGGGGATGAAAGGGTTGGTATCAAGAATGATGATATCCTTGTAATGGTGGAGGCTCCTGGCTCGTGTTTTCATCTGTCTCATTTAATAATCGGGGACATGTAATATGTGACCTGTCCCTGTGTATCAGCCACTCACATCTGAGCATGATAGACCCTACGTTTCCTTAATCTACACGCACCTCTCACGATAGCTCTTTTATTGTTCATCTGGCTTGCGTGATGTTAAAAGAAATGTTCTCTGTGTATGCATGATATGTACAGTTTGTTTGTGACAATGATGATGTACGGTTTCACTTTGTATTGTATGCCTCACTCTGACGACCTATATACATTATGTTGTCGTCTTTCGCGACTTCATAACAGACCACTTCTAGGGCATTTTGCTCCTTCATCTCTTTATGTTCGTATTTCATTATTCCTTCAAGAAATAAGACAGATCCGATGGGGATCTGTCGCTGCTATCTGTGAGTAATAAAGTGTTTTCAACTTTCTCTCTCTCTCTCTCTCCCTCGTGTCGTCTGTCTCCTTTCCACTACCTGCTCCTGATCATCGTCACCATCATCATCATCATCATCATCACCATCATCATCATCACCACCATCATCATCATCATCATCATCATCATCATCATCATCATCATCATCATCAATTTTTTCTTTGTGTGTGTGTGTGTGTGTGTATACTCTTTCGTTTTCTCCATGCACCCACACCCCTAATTCTTTCCCTTCCCCTACCTCTGTATCAGTTTCACCATCATTCTAAGTCTAATATCTTTATGCACATATAAATTACTTGTATTGATATAGCTTTTATGAGCATTACTTGAAATAATCTCTCTCTCTCTCTCTCTCTCGCTCTCTCCTCTCTCTCTCTCTCTCTTCTCTCTCTCTCTCTCTCCTCTCTCTCTTGTGTGTGTGTGTGTGTGTGTGTTCTCACCAGAACCATGTTAAGGATATAATTTTTGAAAAATCCAGTGTTTTTCTTAATTTACGAAGGGACGCTACTCCTTAGATTAGTGTTCTCTACTTGGAGGATGACATTTTCTCCCTTCGATATCTAATCCGTTAGTTTAACAAATGTAGACATGTATCGTGTGTGTGTGTGTGTGTGTGTGTGTGTGTGTGTGTGTGTGTGTGTGTGAGTGTGGTAGAAAGTAAGTAAACTACGTGAATAAGTAAAGTTGGAAAATTCAAACTCAGTAAAATAGGTAAATGTAGATGTAAAACAGTATACTGTGCATGCTTGTTAGGAAATTACACAAAGAACAGAACGCTACACAGGACAGAATGACACATGATGGATCATCAGCAAAGTGACAAAGACAGGAATGTAATACAAACAGATTGTTAGCAAGGAGTCCCTCGTCCACAGAGCACTGTGTGAGGTGATGTATACAGTGTCACTAGTGAGGAGACTGTTCAGCACTGAACTTTGGTCTGAACTTGTCGGGGTTCACAGTCTTTCTCACCTTGTGGACTGCAGGTTTGAACACAGGGAATCAGATCCAATTTCATGCCACCCAAAATGTTTATTTGATAACTGTTTCCTAATAGACTTGTATTCCATAGAATTTTCTTTACGATTATGATGAAGTTCTAAGGACTGAGTAGAAAGATGTGACTATTGTGTGTATCTGTGACCGTCATTAAACACATCAATCAAGGATACACAAGTGTTGTTACTAGTAAGGCAGGCTGTTCCATGACCCAAAGATTGTAATGGAATGAGGTGGTAGTGACAAATGAATGTCCAGAGTAAGGCGAGGGAAGGCTCTTCCGTTCTTATCTTGGTCAGGTAGCAGGGCATGAGCTGGTTGGTGCATGTTGTGTGACTCTGGCCTGAGGTTTGTCATCTTCCCACCTCTCCATTTGGTTTGTAAACAAGCTAACTGATAAATAGGTCTGAATGGGTCGTGCAGTGCGTGGACAGCTCCCCATTTTTTGTGTGAAATGGTTGGTGTCGGGAGCTGGGAGATGACTATCAATAGAAAGGTGAGGCATTGGTGCTCTGGGTCCTATCCAGCACCCTCAAGAGCTTCTTGTTCAATTCTAAATTTACTGTCTTGCCAACGTTCTGAGGATGATACACATCTCATCTCCCTTGCTGCTTTACCTTCCACAAATCCTGAACAGGGTCAGGCATCTGTTCATAACTGGGTGGAGTGATAATTATTTTCTCAAGCAAGATTCACACCCGTGCAGTCAGACTGGAAGGTGGGAGTTCTACCTCTACGCCAACCAGGCCTGGTTGTTATTAGTATGCAACTGAAACACACTGGGTGTGGCTGAAAATAAAATATTGATTAAAAGAGTCGTTAAACTGTTTTTGTTGTCATTTACAACCCACAGTCACACCTAGTGGCCATGCGTAATTAAAACGTTTGTGGTAAACCTGACTGATATAAAGTGACTGTTTATTATTGGATTGTCAAAATTATGTGTGCATAAAGAGTGTAGGGAAATACAATCAGTATGAAAAGTAACCACACAATGCACTTTGAAACTCTGTCTCTCTGTGTGTCTCTCTCTCTCTCCTCTCTCTCTCTCTCTCTCTCTCTCTCTCTCTCTCTCTCTCTCTCTCTCTTCTTTCTTCTGTCTGTCTTTCTGTGTGCCTCTCTCTATGTCTGTCTGTCTGTCTGCCTGTCTCTCCCACTCTCTCACTCTCTCTCACTGTTTGTCTGTGTGCTTCTCTGTGTCCTGTTTTTCTGTCTATCTGTCTGCCTCTCTCTCTCTACCTGTCTCCAGTGGAACTGACTGCAATTACTCTTGGATAAAAGTTTTACTGTTTCTTAGTTCACTTTCACGCTCGCGCGTGTGCAAACACACACACACAACACACACACACACACACACACACACACACACACACACACACACACACACACACACCACACACATCATACACACACACACACACACAACACAACACTTCAGGCTCTTGAATTAATGAAATTAGACACTAGATCTGAAATGGTAATAGAAATTAGCCATTTAATTCATTACTTATCCCTAAGAGGAACTGATCTTACTTTTTGTTGGATACCATCTCATTGTTCGTTTCATCATAACGATGTGGTTGACAGGGTGCCAAACGAGGAGCTAAGGGTTCACCAGAATCAAACAACATAAAGCTTTCTCCATCTTTAAATGAATTTTGTAATTTAGTAGACACCTATGTTTGGAAACTGTTTCAAGATAATCAGGAAAAGTACAATACTAATAGCATGGATTTTAAAATCAGCAAAATCAGTAAACAGTCTACTACAAACAGATATATACAGTCCCTTATGTATAGGTGGAAACTTGATGCATTCAAAACAAAGTATACCAGAAATATTGCCTGTCTTTGTGGACAGAAAATAACGACCAGTCATTTACTTTCTTGCATTAGTATAAAGCGATACATTCCGATACTTTCTACTCACACAATTTCCGACATATTTGAATCATCATTATTGACATATGAATTTTTCGTCAGCCTATCTAAAAGTCCAATAGTTCAATATTTATAATTCGTTCATCTTCCTGTTCATAGTTACAGTTAGCTAGTTTATTGTAATATTTGTTGTAGTATGCTGCTTCATTTGTCATGTTTATGTTTTCCTCCGACATTTGCATTGTCCTTGCTTCTTACTTGTTTTTAACATGGTTTCAGCCCGAATATGTTTTTTGATGCTCGAATGGGCTAAAAGTAATATGAATTTAAACTTGAACTTTTAAAAAAAAAAAAAAATTCATTTTTATTTTCTTTTTTATTTTATTTTATTCAATTTTTTTTAAACCAAGATTGACTACACGTAAACACCTGCTATTACCCTTCCTATTTCTACTCCCCTTCCCAACATCGCTTCGGTTGTTTTTGTTTTTTTGTTTTTTTTGTTCATTTATTTATCTATTTTGTTTTATCTTTTATTTCTCATTTATTTATCATTATTTTCATTGTTATCAATTATTATGTTTTATTTATTTATTTTTGTGTGTGTGTGTGTGTGTCTAAAATTACTTAATTGAATAGACATTAAACAATGACCACCACACACACACATACACACACACATGCACACACACTTAACACACACACACAACACAAACACACAAAACACACACACACACACACAACACACACACACACACACACACAACACACACACAACACACACACACACACACAAACACATCAGTAGCCATGCCATCACAGACAAGTGTCTGACAGTCAGACTACAGGAAACATCACACCATGGACACTGCTGTCCTTGATAACCTGTGTAAACTGTAGGAGATACACCAGTCTGCGTTGTGCAATGGTCAGCACAGTGAACTAACTAATGGAATGGTGTGGATTCCAGTCACTTCAGTCCTGTCAAAATCATTATGGGAGTTTGCAGAGTTGAGTGTGCTATGGACGTATTGGTAAGACTGGAAACACATTGTTCTTTCGTCTACTTCAAGGACGTGTCATTGAGTGTGGTGCTCATCTTTCCTGAATAATGCCACATGCGTCTGTGTCTCTCTGACCTGGTTGATGCCAGAATATGTTATAAAAGGAAGAGCAGAGTACAGCTTGTCACAGGTTAAATCCACAACAGAATTCCAAGCATCATGATTATAATCCTCTTCGTCATGCGTGTCATAAAATTATGAACATTGTTCCACGACTTGTGACCACTGAAATGGGGTGAACATTGGACAATCAAACTAGAGAAATACTTGTCTGTTATTCTGCCTGTTTGTCAGCTGGTCTGTCTGCCTGTTTGTCTGTCTGGCTGTCTGTCACTCTCCTCTCTCTCTCTCTCTCGTTCTCTCTCTCTGCCTCCCCTGCTCTCAAGTTCTCTCTCTCTCTCTCTTCCCCCTCTCTCTCTCACACATTCTCTCTCTCTCAATCTTTCTTTCTTTTCTCTCTCTTACTCACTCTGTCTCTCAGTCACTCTCATTCTCTCTTTCTTTCTCTTCTCTCTCTTTCTCTCTCTATGTCTGTCTGTCTGTCTGTCTTCTTGCTCCCTCATGCCTCTATCTTTCTCTCCCTCTGTCTCTCTCCTCCTCTCTCTCAGTCTCCCCCTCGCTCCTCCCTCCCTTCCCCCCTCAATCTCTCTGGCATGTTTAACTTCTGCACGACACACTGAAGGTCACTTCAGGTGTTCAGGGTGTTCATCGTCATTGGTGTTTGTCTTGTGTATGTGATCATTGTCAGTGAGTTGTCATTCACGATATGTGGTCTGCATCTAGTTCTGCTTTGTATGGTGATGCTATATTGGCATCAGACACCTACTAGGAATGCCAGTCAACAAGCCTGGTGCCACGATAAGATCACCACACAAAAGAGTAGAAGAGGACACAAGACGTCCATCATAATGACATGGACACAACCAGAATGAAACAGAAATGTGTTTGGGGCAGTTATCTGTTTTACAAAACGCAAAAAGGAGTGATGTGTTAAGTGGTTCCTCCAGACATGGCCATCACACAGGTAATGTGTTGTAGTGAACTAACACTGGTTGATGTGGTTTGTAGCCATGTTGACGGTGTTCACAGCGGTTCTTATGGGGCTGGCTGCCTGGTGCTGATGAACACATGTATTTCACTATTGCATACACTGGGGCTGGCTGCCTGGTACTGATGGACACATGCATTCACTTATATATACACTGGGGCTAGCTGCCTGGTGCTGATGGACACATGTACTTCACTATCAAATACACTGGGGCTGGTGCTGATGGACACATGTACTTCACTATCAAATACACTGGGGCTGGCTACCTAGTGCTGATGAACACATGTACTTCACTATCATATACACTGGGGCTGGCTGCCTGGTGCTCATGACACATGTATTTCACTATCATATACACTGGGGCTGGCTGCCTGGTGCTGATGGACACATGTATTTCACTATCATATACACTGGGGCTGGCTACCTGGTGCTGATGGACACATGTATTTCACTATCATATACACTGGGGCTGGCTGCCTGTGCTGATGGACACATGTACTTCACTATCATATACACTGGGGTTGGCTGCCTGGTGCTGATGGACACATGTATTTCACTATCATATACACTGGGGTTGGCTGCCTGGTGCTGATGGACACATGTACTTCACTATCATATACATGGGCTGCTGCTGGTGCTGATGGACACATACTCACTATCTTACAGGGCGCCTGGTGCTGATGACACATGTACTTCACTATCATATACACTGGGGCTGGCTGCCTGGTGCTGATGGACACATGTACTTCACTATGATATACACTGGGCTGGTGCCTGGTGCTGATGACACATGTACTTCACTATCATATACACTGGGCTGGCTGCCTAGTGCTGATGACACATGTATTTCACTATCATATACACTGTGGATTACTGTAATGATGATCAGAATGTACACACATAGGCGGGTGGAAGGTCGGGTACAGGGATTTCTGTTAAAGTGTGAGGCCAGTCATTTGTGTGGTGGTAGGGGTGGGTCAGTTCTATCAAAAATGTAGAAAGGAATTCAAGCTTACCACAACAGCCAGTAAATATATTTATGACGTACGTTATGTTCATTCTGGGAACTTGTTTCCTGATATGATACTAGTTGTGTGAGTGTGTATGTAATGCAAAGCTATACCTGTTGTGGGTGTTCTACACGTAACATTCACTACACCACTCGTACTACACGTTTCAGTCACTACACCAGTTGTTCTACACGTGACAGTTACTACTCCTGTTGTTCTACACGTGACAGTCACTACACCTGTTGCGGTCGTTCTACACGTGACAATCACTACACCTGTTGTGGTCGTTCTACACGTGACAGTCACTATACCTGTGTGGTCGTTCTACACGTTACAGTCACTACACCTGTTTTGGCCATCCTACGCATGGCAGTCACGACACCTGTTGTTCTACACGTGACAGTCACTACACCTGCTGTGGCTATTCTACAGGTGACAGTCACTGCACCTGTTGTTCTACACGACAGCTGTTGTTTGTAAAAAATGCTTTTTGTCTTCTTGAATGATGTTTTTGCTTAGCCAAGTCTGCTGGCTATTTCTGATGTGCATCAGCCATCTGGTGAAATGATCGTTCCCAGGTATTTACACTTATCAACCTGTTTAGGGCTGTGCCATTTGCTGTTATTTGGCATGAAGGGATTTAATGTTTTTTACTGATTACCATGACTTTAGTCGTCTTCCTATTTAGCTCCAACCTTTTATTTTCGCTTTCTATTTCTATTTCATTCACAACGTTTTGTTGCTCCCTTTCATTTTCTGCAGTTATCACGGTGTCATTGTCCTCCAACCTTTAATGCAGAGTATTCTTCCAGGTTTCTCATGATGATTTTGCTGTAAAGTGAAAACATCTGGTGGCAAAACACAACCTTGCCTGTCTCGTCCTTTTGATATTTTGGAAAGGGCTTGTATCGTTTTCTATTCTTATTGCAGCTGCTTGTTCCCAATACATATTTCTAATTATTCAGAGACCTTGTCAATCAATATTGAGTCTTTTTAGTTGGTTGATTATCTTACGAAAAATGTTTTAACGAATCAATGATTAAAAAAAACGGTCAGAATGAACTACACCTTCCAGTATGCCATCAATTCCCTGCAACACTAAAGGTAAACAGAACAAACAGTAGTACTGTACTGATGACGGTCACAATGAAGTACACCATTGCAGACACTACAGGTAAACAGAACAAACAGTAAGTACTGTACTGATGACGGTCACAATGAAGTACACCATTTCAGACACTACAGGTAAACAGAACAAACAGTAGTACTGTACTGATGACGGTCACAATGAAGTACACCATTTCAGACACTATAGGTAAACAGAACAAACAGTAGTCTGTACTGATGACGGTCACAATGAAGTACACCATTTCAGACACTATAGGTAAACAGAACAAACATTAGTACTGTACTGATGACGGTCACAATGAAGTACACCATTTCAGACACTACAGTAAACAGAACAAACATTAGCTCTTACTGATGACGGCACAATGAAGTACCATTTCGACACTACAGTTACAGAACACATGTAGTGCTATGCAGGTGAGATGATTGTGTGTGTGTGTGTGTGTGTGTGTGTGTGGTGTTGTGTGTGTGTGTGTGTGTCTGTGTGTGTGTATGTATGTGTGTGTCTATGTGTGTATGTGCGTGTGTATGTGAGTGTGTCTGTGTGTGTATGTGTGAGTGTGTGCATGCGTGCGCGTGCATGTGTGTGTGTGTGTGTCTGTGCGGTGTGTGTGTGTGTGTGTGTCTATGTGTGAGTGTGTATGCTCGTGTATGTGTGCTTGTGGGAGTGTGCGTATGTGTGTGCACGTGAACGTGTGTGTGTGTCTTTGTGTTTGCATTTGTGCGTGTGTGTGTGTGTGTGTGTGTGTGAGTGTGTATGTGTGTGTGTTTGTGTGTATGTTTGTCTGTATGTTTGCGTGTGTGTCTGTGTGTGTGCTTGTATGTGTGTAAGTGTATGTGTGCTTGTACTTAGTCTTTGGGTGCTTTTACGTGAGGTGTGTGTGTGTGTGTGTGTGTGTGTGTCTGTCTGTCTGTCTGTGTGTGTGTGTGTGTGTGTGTGTGTGTATGTGTGTGTGTATGTGTGTGATTTTGTTTATCTTTGGGTGCTTGTGTGTGTGTGTGTGTGTGTGTGTGTGTGTTTGTTTGTGTGTATGTGTGTTGTGTGTGTGCGCGCGCGCGCGCGCGTGTGTGTGTGTGTGTGTATGTGTGTGTGTCTGAGTGAGTGAGCTGTATTTGTGCATGCTTCGTTGTACTGTATTTTGTTTTGATTTATAATTAGGGCTGACGCTGGGCAGCAATTATGTTGTAATTAATATCTCTTTTACAAGTAATACAGTATTTTGAACTGAAGTGAATTCAATAGTTAACAAGAAACACCTCGAGGGTGCGGGTGGAACCAGAGTACCAGTGCTCGCCACTCTCCAGAGAGTCACCTCCCAAACTCCCGACGCCAATCAATAGTCATTTCATCAAGTAAAGGGGGGGGGGGGGTGGGGGCTGTCCATGTGTTTCATGACCATTCAGACCCAATCATCAGTGACCTTTTCACAAACCAAATGGCAAGGTGGGGAGATGATAAAGTCAAGGACATAATGCAATACACACCAACCAGATCCAGCTCAACCTCCGGACCAGAAGAGAATGGAGGACCTCTCTAGCACCTCTCTGGTCTTCATCTCTCTTTCAGGCAGTCAGCCCTGCCACCAGCTCACATAGTTGCCAGCTCCTTTTCCCTTATTACAGTCTCGACAGTTGGCAGTCAGAAGCTCCCAACGTTGCCTTACTTCAACCACAGGAGTTGTTTGAATGGCTGCAAAAGTAGCCAGGCATGATACTTCAGACACAGCCCATTTTTTTCTGTACAAATTGATAACTACTACATTCATGATATAATAAATAAAACAAGATTTCATTATTATATTAATATATTCTGGCAGAATATTGCGTAGACACAATTCCAGGTGATATTTTTGCTGTTTCATCAACGGAGCATGAGTTGTCATGTTGATGTCATTGTTGTATTTGATAGTAAACCCTACATCATTGCTGTTTTATCAACATAGCATGAGTTGTCATGTTGATGTCATTGTTGTATTTGACAGACAGTAAACCCTACATCATTGCTCTTTTATCAGCATAGCATGAGTTGTCATGTTGATGTCATTGTTGTGTTTGATAGTAAACCCTACATTATTGCTGTTTTATCACCATAGCATGAGTTGTCATGTTGATGTCGTTGTTGTGTTTGACAGACAGTAAACCCTACATCATTGCTGTTTTATCACCATAGCATGAGTTGTCATGTTGATGTCATTGTTGTGTTTGACAGACAGTAAACTCTACATCATTGCTGTTTTATCAGCATAGCATGAGTTGTCATGTTGATGTCATTATTGTGTTTGACAGACAGTAAACCCTACATCATTGCTGTTTTATCAGCATAGCATGAGTTGTCATGTTGATGTCATTGTTGTGTTTGACAGACAGTAAACTTTAAGTCATTGCTCCATCATGTTAGCATGAGTTGTCATGTTGATGTCATTGTTGTGTTCGACAGACAGTAAACTTTAAGTCATTGCTCCATCATGTTAGCATGAGAGTTCAGCCATTTCAACAGTCTAGCTTCATTTGATTTTCTTCGTTTCTCCGCCAGAGTGTTCAACGTGTACACAAATGGATTCAGCGCAGAGTTTAAGGGCAGTACAAAGACAACCAAGGCCACATTCACCTCCCCTGGAATAGGAACTCCAACTAAAGCTAAAATCCCACACATTCCAATGGGGAACCAGCACATAAAATCTGTTACAGCTACAGTAATCAACCTTCGAGCTATAGTTATATCCTGTGAAACTCTGGTCGTGCTGGATGTCAAGGTATTCTTTTGTACTGACCAGTAGATACAAAATTGACCAGCTGAGATCAGTAGAAACAGGATGAAATTGAAGACAATCATCACACTGTAGGAATAAACTCGTCCTTTAAAGTCTTGTCTAGTAACTGGTAGAGGAATACACATACCTGTCTGGCTGTAAAATTCCCAGTGAGAGGTCACTGGAAGTACTGGTACTGATGCAAGAAATAAACCAACAATCCATGAAAAAAGACACACTATTGTTGCTGAAGACCTCTTGAATCGAATGCTACTGAAAGGAAAGCGAAGCACAATGAAACGATCCAGTGTTATAAGCCATATGATCAGACCTGACACTTCACTGGACAATAGAGACAGAAAACCAGCCATTTTACATGCTAAACTGGTCTTCCATACGATATCATAATAGAGATATCTGCCTCTGTATATTTCGTCAGCCACTCCAATGACAGCAATGTAGACACCCATGAGAAAGTCCGCTATGGTCAGATTAGTGACAAACACGCTAAAACCACTTTGTGAAGTTTTCAGAACACACAAACGAACGATAAAACACAGCACATTCCCTGTTACAGACATACAGCTGATCAGCCATAGAAACCCACGATATGTTCCAGTCTGTAATAAGTCTTTACAAGAAGAAATTTCATCTTTAGGAGCATTGCAAATCTTGCCCTCAGACTGATCTGCAAGTATATCGTTACAGCACAATTTCCAGTTCTCCACAGAAATGGTGTGGAGACGATGAAGATTTCTGAATAGATCAGGTGGGAAAATTTTCACAGGACTACCCTTCATTAGCAGTGTGGTTAACGTGGGTATGTACTGAAAACCGCCAGTGCCAATTGTGTGAATAGTGGTAAAAGACATATCAAGGTTCCTTAGAGACAAAAAGTGAGAGAACACCTGGCTGTCAAAAGCTGTCAGTTTGGTGTGTGACAGATCCAGTGTCCTGAGTGCACTCTGTCGTGTAACAGATGTTGGGTCACTGTGAAGCAAGCTCAGAGGATTGTTTGCCAGGGACAATGTACGTAGATTTTCTGAGTGAACAAATACAGACACGTCAACACGTTCTAACTTGTTGTTAGAAAGATCTAAGAACAGCAAATTAGATAGCCTGATGTTTGACACAAAGATCAAGGAACACTTGGCAAGATTCAGATGAACAAGATATGTATTGTTATTTAAATCAGAAGGTGACAGTCCTGAGCCTGTGGCATCCAGGTAACGGAGGTCAGGAAAGAGATGAGCAGAGAAAGACTGAAGACAGACAAAAGCGTGACCATGACACAGACAGGCCTCAGGACAGACCATGCCACAAAATACTTCGTCATCATACAGTGGACAGTGTGGCCAGCCATCACACAAGTTATCACCATGCACACATATACTGGAAGATCGACATCTGAAAAATCCTGGACACATCATTTCCTCACAGCTTTCTTCATCTTCATGATCAACACAGTCGTACATTCCATTGCATCGTGTGTAGACAGGTAGGCAGTTGTTGACATCACCAGGACAGCGGTAATGGGTATCAGGACAGGGTTCGTGAGGTTTTAATTTTGTCACAATAAAATTCTGGATGCCATCAAAATTAACGAGAACAGGAACAGGAGCACGCACAAAACCAATAACCAAAAACTTCACTGGACAGTCCATTTCATCTGAATCATCTAAACAGTCAGATCGTAAGTCACAGACCTTGGAGTAAGACACACACTGACCATTGGTACAGGTGAACGCTTCACAAGGAGGATGTATACAGAATGATTCATCTGTCTTATCCTGACAATCATGTCTGAAATCACACAAAAAAGAGTATGGAAGTTCTGTGTGGTCATCATCACAAGAAAACATAATGACTGAGATAGCAAGTCCATCTAATGAATCAAGACTGCTGTTTCTGTACCACACGTTAGAGTAATCACATGGAGTTATGTGCCCTTGACCACACACACTCTGTGGGTCACATGCCAGAAAGATATGTGTTACATGACCATTTGGACACTGCCTTAAATGTCTTCTAAATGATAAAAATGATACAGTTGGCATTTGTATATATGCTGGTTTAGTTTTCAATTTAATGAACTCGCACACAGCATTGAAATTAGATCTCATCTTACGTAAATCAGAATATAATGTCCAATCTATACCTCTTTTGCCATACTGCAAACACGATTTCTGATATTCATCGAGAGAAAAACTTATGTAAATAGTATTAAGAAGCACAGTCTTGTCGTCAGTTATCGCACTATATCTGTACATGTTGGGTAAAGATTTATCTCTCCAGTATATACCGATGATTGTGATTGAATCTCTATAGCTGTTTGATTGGGTAATTACATCCACAAGTTGTTCCAGTTCACTGTATCGCCTCGGACCTGCTATATTGCCACCCAGAGAGTTACAGTATTGCCTTGCTTTCTTGTGGGGATGTTGTTCATGGCTGTCAAACCTGTGTAGAGTGTCATTGCTGACAAACTTGTAACACGTGCAGCGTGTGACCAACCTTTCCTGACAAGAATAATTCTTGTAAGAACAGTGCTCTGTGTCATCCTGTCCACCATCACACTCTGGTCTCTGCTTACACATGAAACACACAAAATAAACCTTTAAAACTACATGGGAACGACAGCAGTCATAAAAACAGCACATGAAATACATCCTTAGATACCAACGACAGTTTAAACAATATACCTCAATGAAATGAACTGACATGACAAGAAATGATAGACGTTACACTTTCCTATGGCGTATATCTCAGCACATCTAACAGCTTAA
>JAPXFY010003965.1:0-19636 GCA_030674185.1 Monoplex corrugatus | reverse complement strand
CCTTTTTGAGGATGACAGAAACGAAAAAACATTATAAAAAAGAACTTTGAAGGACCACCCATAATGAAAGATGAAGTTAGAGCAGCACTAAAAAAGATGAAACCAGGAAAAGCCCCAGGACCAGACAACATTACTACAGAGATGATTGAAGTCCTGGAGGAATTTGGCACAGAAAAAATAACAGTCCTCCTAAATGAAATTTATGACACTGGAAAAATCCCCAAAGATATGTCAAAATCAATTTTCATTGCACTTCCAAAGAAGACAGGGGCTATAGAATGCGAACTCCATCGCACAATCAGTTTGATGAGTCATGTAACAAAACTTCTGTTAAGAATAATCATGATGAGGACAAGGAATAGAATCAAAGAGAAATAGCAGAAGAAAGTGTGGATTTGTGGAAGGGGAAAGGAACTATTAATGCCATATACATCCTAAGAACTATCATAGAGAGGTCAATTGAGATGAATAAGGATTTGTATTTATGCTTTGTTGACTATTCCAAGGCTTTCGATCGGGTATGACATGATGAATTGATCAACCAACTGGAGAGACTCAATGTCGATGGAAAAGATCTACGAATAATCAGGAATATGTACTGGAACAAACAGCTGCAATGAGATTAGAAAACAATACAAGCTCTTTTCAAAACATCAAAAGAGGAGTCAGACGGGGTTGTGTTTTGTCACAAGATCTGTTTTCACTATATAGCGAAAACATCATGAGAAATCTAGAAGAAGACCCTGGATTAAAGGTTGGAGGGAAAATGATAAACAACATTCCGTACACAGATGACACCGTGCTAATTGCAGAAAATGAAAGAGACCTACAAAACCTTGTGAATATACTAGAAATAGAAAGCAAAGGTAAGGGGTTGGAACTAAACAACAGGAAGACTGAAAGTCATGGTGATCAGTAAAAAACATGAAATCCCCCCCTGCAAAATAAAAACAAATGGCACAACCTTGACACAGGTTAATAAGTTCAAATACCTGGGAACGGTCATTTCATCAGTCGGCAGATGCACATCGAAATAGCTGGCAGAATCGGTCAAGCCAAAACAGCATTCAAGAAGATGACAAGCATTCTTACCAACAAATGCCCATCAATTAACATCAGAAAGAGAGTCCTTGAATGTTATATAGAACCAATACTTTTGTACGGATCCGAGGCGTGGACAGTCAGCAAGCAAAGCCAGAGCAGGATCGAGGCAGCCGAGATGTGTTTCTCAGAAGAATGTTGAGAGTTCCATGGACAGCAAAGAAAACAAACGAGACAGTCTTGATGGAGGCAGACACAAGTAGATCACTCATAAAGAAGATTAGGAAAAGACAAGCAACATTTATAGGCCATTTTATGAGGAAGGGGTTTTGGAGCACCTGGTCACAACAGGTAAGCTGGAGGGAAAGAGAGCACCAGGTAGACCCAGGGAGAGAATGCTGGACGGACTTGCAGAGTGGCTGGGGATGAGGAGGGTGGGGGAGATGCTGGGGCAATGAGAGATAGAGATGGTTGGAAGTCCATGGTCGCCACACCATGCGGCAGGGCACCTGATGATGATGATGATGTAAGGATGAAGGATTTAGACATCTTTTCCCTTGTGGCATTCTTGGCCAGGCAGTCAACCTTTTCATCGCCTCCAGTACCAATCCAGGCAAAGACAATCTGGGAGCCTTCACTTGTAAGAGTAGAAAACAGTTCAAAGAACTTCCGATGTTTTGGCCAGCATTTGCCTGCAAAGTGGAAAGGGAGTCAGAAAAAAATAGAAAATCTTCATGCTTGTACTGAGACACCATTTGAGTCCCAAACTAGAGCAGTCACTTCAGCAGTATAGATGGAACTGTCAGAGGGAATATGTTTGGAAAATAAACGATTAGGAACAACGGAACAGAAGGCAGCAGCACCAACACCTTCATCAACTTTGATCCATCAGTGAATATTCTGTGGGATGACGAATTTCTGATAGAGTTCCACATAAACCGACTTGTACGCCAGTGAACTTTACAGAAGGAAGCAAGATTAAAACAAACCTTCGGTGTTTTCAAGGTCCATGGTAAGCTGTCTGGAAATTTGAAGAAGTCGGAAATAACTGCTTAATCTGTATCTGCCTTTTCCATATGAGGAGGAAACGGATTCTTAAAGGAGGAGTGACTTTCGGATATTTTTTTTTCAAGTTCGCTTTGAAATTTGGGGTTGAAGAAAGTCGTAGGCTGGGTTTTGCGGTTCAGAGAACAGTTTAACAGAACACTTTCAGGTTAATTTCAGTCTATGGTCGGACAGTGAGGGTTCCCCTGCCTCTGGGATGAACTGTAGACAGGAGTTGTTCTGAATGCATCAAGACAGAGTCGCAGCCCTTGATAGTGAATGGGATCCAGTAGTTTTCGGTAGGTAGGTCTCGCGGAGCAATATACTGCGCAGCTATAGTCCAGTTTATCATCATCACCAAGTGCCTTGCCACATGGCGTTAGCGATCATGGCTCTCCGTATGTTTCTAGTCCTTACTGCCACAAGCGCATCTTCCACCCTCTCTGTCTTCAGCCACTCCGCAAGTCCGTCCAATATTTTCTCCCTGGGTCTACCTGGTTTATAGCGAATTAAAAGCTCTGTGTTCTCCTTTCTGTTTTGTCGTGCAGTACTGTGCTTATTATTTGCTTGGTCCTGAGTTTGTGAGTGATGTGGGTTTGCCTGGGTAACTACTACGGAGGTGAATGGTGTTCTGTTCGTTCTCTGTATTCTTTTGCCTAAGTAATTGGAACCACAAACTAGATTCGCATGGGCGCCTTCTAAATTGTTATTGTGTTCATGTTGTTGACAGTAAGCGTACTTTCTCTTTGGACTGATAATTGGATGTATGTACAAAGTGCATTTTTGGCTCTAGGGAGGTGAGATATGCGAAGTAATTTAAGGTAATATAAACCTGTTTTTATATGTATTTTAGCGTCCTTAGTTATGTTTAAATTTGTTCTCAGGTGTGTGCTTTTTTTTAAATCCCCATCAGCCAACTGAAAATGTCAAACACACGACAGTTCACTGTTCCTCAAGAATTTTGCAACCAGCGTAACAAAATAATACACAGTTGGATAGAGAGGTTCTTTGCGTGTATGTATGTATGTATGTATGTATGTATGTATGTATGTATGTATGTATGTATGTATGTATGTATGTATGTATGTAGTATGTATGTGTGTGTGTGTTGTGTGAATGTGTTGTGTGTTTGTGTGTGTGTGTGTGTGTGTGTGTGTGTGTGTGTGTGTGTGTGTGTGTGTGTGTGTGTGTGTGTGTGTGTGTGTGTGTGTGTGTTTTGTTATCACCATGTTCGAGCAACACCCCCTTGGAAGACACTGTGTAATATATAATGACAGACCACAAGCCCCTGATGTCTTTGACACTAAGAAACATGTACATCAGTTGGCTCCTGCAAGAGTGTAACGATGGGCTATTCTGCTGGCAGCGTATGATATGACATCACGCATATTGCTGGAAAAGAAAAATGTGGTGCTGGTTTTCTTTCCAAAAATACAGTGTAAATAGAACCCAGGAAAGATGAGCAAATTACGATACAAGTGTTACTGGTACAAGACGAAAAAGTCATCAGCAAAAGATCCAGTATTATCTAAAGCCTTAAACTTCATAAACAATGGAGGGGGTTCACAACCAGATGATATTTTGTTGCCAAATTAGGCTGCAAGAAACGGTTTGTGATAATACTTGAAGATGACAGACTCTCAGAAAATATCCTTTAGAAACTGTTAGGGTTTTCAAATATCTTGGCTCTGTAAAAATTGATGATGGAACCTGCTCCAAGGACATCAGGGTAGGAATTGGAATGGCAAAGCAGGAGGTGGTCCGACTCTGGAGAGACAGAGGCATGCCGGTGTCCTAAGGTTGGACTTTTGGAATGTTTGATCTGGCCAGTCACGATTTATGGCTGCGAAGCCTGGACTCTGAGAAAAACTGATTGCAGAGGAGTTGAGGCAGTAGAGATGTGGTTTTGTCGGAGACTGCTACATGTCAAATGGACCGATGGAGGAGCTAATGAAGGTGTCCTGTAGGAACCAGAGGACGACAGACGTCGACAAGAGAGGACTGAAGTACATTAGCCATGTGTCACGTGACGTGAGCGCAGACCTCATGGCGACCATCTTTCAGGGAAAGGCGGTGGCAAAGGAGAAGAAAGGCAGACCTCCAGTCTCATACAACGAGAGCATAACCAACATCAGTGGCCTAGATTTTCGAGGAATTGTGTACGGGGGTCGGGACAGGCCTGGAGGGAGATGGTGGTGTCCAAATGTGCAGTGGCCAACACCGAATCCAGTGACGCTGACAGGTGAAACAGGTGCGAGATACTCTCATGGGATTTCAGAATCATAGTCATGATCTTTACAAGAGTTCTGCTGAAGGACTCTTGTGCTGCACATCAGAGCATGGGAAGAATGAAACAGCTGGCAAAGAGATAGATGAGGTGGCACAGCATTGATATAGATTTAAACAAAACTGCAAAAGCTTGTACACTGTGCCACAGAAAATGCACAATCACCACCTTGTACAACAGTTGCTTCATCGTCTTAGCCCATGGGATCATGGCAGCGCCACATCTTGGTTTTGCAGGCCCAGTCATTGGCAGGATGTTCCTTGTATAGTTGACAGTTATTCCAAATTCATGGAGTAACTAGCAATCATACAAGAAACATCTTAACAATGAATGAGACATTTCTGCATTAACAATTCAAGCCTCCGACGGCCGTTCAGTTTCTCTGGTCTACTTGAGCATATTGTGATAGATAATGGTTGAGGAAAGTGGAATTAGAGCACCTGGTCACAACAGGAAAGCTGGAGGGAAAGAGTACACCAGGTAGACCCAGGGATGAAATATTGGACGGACTTCCAGAGTGGTCGAGGACAGAGAGGGTGGAAGATGTGCTTGCACAGCGACAAGGGATAGATTCGTAGGAGGGCCATGATCGCCAACACCACGCGGCAGGCAAATGATGATGATGATGATGATGATGATGTGATGATGATGATGATGATGATGATGATGATGATGATGATGATGATGATGATGACGATGAAGATGATGATGAATGGTTAAGTTTTAAACATTCCTTTTACAGAATGACATCCTGCATAAGACAACTGACCCAGGTCATCCAGCACTGAATGGCATAGCCGATCAAAACTTTCAAAGCTTCTATTAAGAAAATGGGGAATACTTATGAAAATCCTTAAACGAAGTTAGATTTCTTTTTACAAACAGAACACCACCATATGCATCACGTGAAACTCAAGCTGAACTTCTAGTTAACAGACACCAGGTTAGAAAAAAAACTGAGAGAAAAAAATAACAACCCAGTGCTTTAGGAAGACATACAGAGTTTGCGCTCAGCTCTTGGTCTAGGCCATAGAAGGCAAATGCACGGTCTAAAAGGCCTGAAAATGTGTTTTCTCCTTACTATGGTTTAAACCGGTCTGTCACAAGAGAATCATGTCCACAGGCTTGAGAGCTTTGTACGTCTTAATGCAGCGTAGTGTTTTCAATTTGTCATTGAATTCATGTAATATGCTGCCGTTTGTTTTAATTACGTATATATGACAATTTGGCTAGAGTGTAACATTTTTATTTTTGAGTTTTTAACTCATCTTAAAAGTTCAAAGTTTATGAATCAACATAAAAAACACACACAGTTAATTCGTCTATTACATTTTTGTTTTCAAACACATTTTAAACTTTGTAAGTGGTTTGTTTTTTTTCGTTTGTTTGTTAGTTTGTTTGTTTGTTTGTGACAACAGAAGTAATCCGTTTACTAAATTGCTGCTTTCGGTTGTAAGATATGCTGAAACTCTGGAAATCGAAGCTGAGATGCTAAAGACTCGTAATAGAGAAAGATCTCAGGCGACCCTACCTTGACCCTATTCAGCAATTTTTAATCTTGACCATGAATGACTGGCTGGCTGTGAGTTCAGCCCGTTTTTCCCATGCTGGATCATATATATATATATATATATATATATATATATATATATATATACACAGAGAAAGAGAGAGAGAGAGTGGGGGAGAGAGAGATTGACAGTGATAGATAGATTGACTGATTGACTGATTGATAGATAGACAGATAGATAGATAGATAGACAGATAGGTAGATAGATAGGTTGATAGGTGGTCAGACAGGCAGGTAGGCAGGCAGTCAGACAGACAGACATATAGATAGGTAGGTAGATAGTTAGACAGACAGACAGAGGGATAGATAGATAGATAGACAGACAGACAGACAGATAGATATATAGATATATAGATAATAGATAGATAGATAGACAGACAGAAAGATAGATAGATAGATAGATAGATATATATGATAGATAGATAGATAGAGACAGATAGATAGATAGACAGATAGACAGATAGATAGACATATAGATAGATAAATAGACAGATAGATAGATAGATAGATAGATATAAAGATAATAGATAGATAGATAGACAGACAGATAGATAGATAGATAGATAGATAGATATATATATATAGATAGATAGATAGATAGATAGATAGAAGACCTTATGTCAGTTATGACAGTGGTTTAGTTTGACAAAGGTGTGGCCATATCAAATTCCATGGCCCCTGTAATGTAGTGTAAACTCAATTTCTTGTGTGCTATTAGTCGCCCATGTATACATTGATTGGCAATAGTAATTCAGTTTTGGTAGAATGTTTTACTTTCAGGAATGCAGAGGAAAGTTGAGTTATGGTTCGCTATTTCTTTTGCAGGATGGAGTTTTTGTGCTTTGTGCAGGCAGTTGGGATGCCAGACAGTGCCAGACCTGACTGTACTCGAGTGATGGAAACACACTTTTGAAGTCTCGTTCGCGTCAAAATTAACGGTCTAAAAAATCATATAGAAAAATAAGTGTAATCAAGCTGTCTGCGTCTACAGAGGTCAAACAACAACGTGAAGCTTATGATCCGAGCAAATTGAGTGTAGAGATACTGGTACATGTGCCATCCAGCATGGACTGAGTGAAGACAGCTCCTGTTTCTGTGTTTTGTCCACGCGCTGGAAACATTATGAAAATTTTTCAACGATCATAAACTATTACAATATGTGATCATTGAAGTAATCATTTATTGACATATATTTCGGTAATGTATATTCCTCGTGAGAGTGCACCGGTGCCTATTACCTTGGTGCTGCATTGGTGACTCGATTTATATTTAACACTCGTAAGTTTGCTTAGGATTGAGGCAGTCGAAATGTGGTTTCTAAGAAGAATGTTGAGAGTTTTATGGACAGCAAAGAAAACAAACGAGACAGTCTTGATGGAGGCTGACACAAGAAGATCATTGATAAAGAAGTTTAGGAAAAGACAAGCAACATTTATAGGCCATTTTATGAGGAAAGGGAAATTAAGCACCTGATCACAACAGTAAAGCTGGAGGGAAAGAGAACACCAGGCAGACCCAGGGAAAAAATATTGGTCGGACTTGCAGGCTGGCTGAGGACAGAGAGAGTGCAAGATGTACTTGCAGCGCCAGGGGATAGATTGGTGTGGAGAGCCATGATCACCAACGCCATGTGGCAGGGCACATGATGATGATGATGATGAAGTTTGCTTACCTGGGATTCAGTATTAGGGATCCAAACCAGGAATCCTTTCGAGGGTTGCAAAGACAACATCAGCGCTGTCCAGGCTGAAACCTACATGGAATGGCAAGAATACCTCCGTGAAAAATGAGATAGGGTTCTTATATGCATTGGTATATTCCGTCTTTCTATATGCACTCGAGACATACGATTTCAAAAGATGTATCCACGCCATGGAAACGATGTGTTATAGCAAGATATTAAACATCAGTTACACTAAACGAGTGCACCAACCTATCAGGCATCACACTACAGTAGACCATTTTCCCCGGGGGGATACCGGGGACTCTCTCAGCTTAAATAGTATCCCCCTACCATCTGGAAATTTTGTGCTAGAAATTTCCTCTTTTCTGTCACTCTCTTTGTCTCTGCCTTGTTCCTTTGCTTTCTGTCATTTCTTCCTATCATTTTCTGCCTTTCTGGTCCACTCACATGTATGTGTTCGATAAAGTCTTACGTACTTTCTCTTAGGATTGATAATTGGCGACATGTATTAAGTGCATTTTTAGCTCTAGGGAAATGTGATATGTGGAATCAGTTTTAGATAATTTACTCACCTTTTTATATTCATGTATGTTTTAGAGTTCTTAGTAATGTTTAAATTTGTGTTAAGGTATGTTTTTTTAATCACCTTAGATTATGTGCGTGAATGCATTGATGCAGTGTACTTAATTTTTCTTTTCCTTTTTTCTTTCCTGTTGAAGTATTGTGTATATTTTTTTAACGGCTATAGCCCTGACATGGCTCTACTCAGTCGGCTGGGCTTAAAATAGCAACAACGATAACACCAACAATAGACCATTTGAAGATCTGCTGACTTAAGTGAAAAGAAAACAACTCGTACGTTGGGATGGCCAGGTGACAACATCCAGTGGCCTTGCCAGAACTGTATTCCAGGGATGTATTGACGGAGATGCGGAAACAGAGGGGAACACAGAAAAAAAAATACAATGGACAGATTCAGTTTCTGTTTCAGTTTCTCAAGATGACGTCTCCACGCTCGGAACGACTTCCATATGCATTAACGTCACAGGTGCCATGTGTATGGTGATCATGGCACAAGCCTTAAGCCTGCACATAAACCCATGAGCTGGCCAGGTCCTGAGGCCCAACCTACCCTACGTTTTGCCTAGTCTATACTTTATATTGGTATTGTATCAGCCTATCACTGGAATAATCTTGGTTACATGTAAATGACATGTGTATCTGTGCATCTTATCTTCAACAAAAGGAATATATATATACAAAGTAGATAAATAAATAAGTGAAGGACTGAATCACAACACAACTAGCTATTCTGTATAAACTCGTCTCACATGACAGAAAGCACCCCCCTCCACTAGTCAATGCACAAAACTATAAACACGTCTTACATGATAGAAGCCCTCCCCCCCCCCCCAAGTCAATGCACAATACAAAAATGGACAGGTAATATTGCAGAATGGACAGATAAACCATTTGCAGAGACTCAGGCTCTGGCACACGATCGACAGAGCTGGAGGAATCCCGTGAACAATTCTTTAGTCCGGCGACCCAGTAAGTTTTCACGAAGTTAAGGGAGAAGAAAAAGAAGTTTTAGTAACATATTTTTCCTTTTAAGATTGTACCAGTGCAACAACCTTGATGTTGCACTGGTCACGCAATATATAATATTTCACAGTCGTAACTTCTAGCAATATCTTTTTATTAGTGAAAAAAAACACACAAAATATTGATATTTGTCTTTACATTTTGTCCACACGTAAAACGAAAGCTTTCGTAAAATGTATATGCGTAAGTCATGTTCGCGATGTTCATTTGCTGTTTTTTTTTGTTTGTTTGGTTGGTTGGTTCATTTTTTACGTTGTTTTATTTTTGACTCTGTTCCTACTTAAAAAGGTTTAAACCGTAACTTGAAATATGTTTATTCTAGATCCGGCCTGCCATGCTGAATCTGGTGGTTTATTTCTTGGCCGTCGTTTTGGGCGTCTCTGGTCTCTTTGGTAACAGCATGCTCTTTTCCATGTCATTTTGGACTGAATTGCGACGCTTTTCTTACAGGTAGGTACAAACGAGATAAATAAATCAAAGAAATTGTGATCTTCAGTCAACAAATGTTGCATTGACACTAACAGTCACTGCGTTATTTTAGTAAGGCTTTTTTTCTGAAGCCTCGAAGTTTGATTTTTCCCCCATTAACGCTTGGGGGCTTAGCGCCAGAACTCTACCGTCGAATCTCCCTGCATGAATTTGTAGAGTGTAAAACATGTCTAAATAGCGAGAAGACTGAAGTCATGGTAATTAGTAAACAAAAAAAATCCCCTGATGAAAAATAACAGCAAATGGCACAACACTGAGACAGGTTGATAAGTTTATCTGGGAACGGTCATCTCACCAGATGGCAGATGCACATCAGAAATAACCAGCAGAATTGGCCAAGCCAAAACAGCATTCAAGAAGGTGAAAACCTTTCTTACCAACAAATGCCTATCAGTTAACATCAGGAAAAAAGTTCTTGTGTGTTGTATAGAACCGATACTGTTATACAGTTGTGAGGCGTGGACAGTCAACACGCAAAGTCAGAACAAAACTGAGGCAACTGAAAATATAGTTCTAAGAATAATGTTGAGTTCCATGGGCAGCAAAGAAAACAAAAGAGACAGTCTTGATGGAGAGACACAAGATGATCATTCATAAAAAAAATATAAGAAAACATTTATAGGCCATTTTATGAGGAAAGAGAAATGAGAGCACTTGGTCACAATAGGAAAGCTGGAGGGAAAGAGAACTCCAGGTAGACCCAGGGAGAAAATGTTGGACGGACTTGCAGAGTGGCTGAGGACAGAGAGGGTGGAAGATGTGCTTGCAGCGACAGTGGATAGATTCGTATGAAGGGCCATGATCGCCAACGTCATGCGGCAAGGCACATGATGATGATGATGATGATGATGATGATGATGATGATGATGATGATGATGATGATGATAATGATGATGATGATGATGATGATGACGACGACGACGATGATGAAAACATGTCAAAACAACTTTATCTATGTGTGTAGCTTCCAGCCAATCCACTTGTGAATGGGTATCTGACATTACCAAAAGTCATAGAAGGGAAAACAGGGAGAGAAAAAGAAATGGACGTGATCTCAAAACGTTGGCCTAGGAATAGTGAAGGTCTTTACCACCTCACTCCCTACACAAGCTGGTTGAAGATTAACCCTTTGACTCCCGCATCTCCCTGAGGGAAGCTGGTGGATAAGGTGAGGGAGTCGAAGGGTTAAATTTGTGGTTTGCTAGCATGCTTGACAATGCAGGATGTTGATGGACAGGGTGCGGGAGACAAAGGGTTAAGGGACAATTTTTACACTCCCCCTTTTTACAAAAAGAAGTTAGAAAAAGATAAGATCTCTCTCTCTCTGTATATGTATACATCTATATCTATATCTACATATCTATACATCTGTGTCTCTGTATATCTATCTACCCATCTGTACACACACACACACACACACACACACACACACACACACACACACACACACACACACACACACACACACACACACACACACACACACACACACATATATATATATATATACATTCAACTCTTCCAGGTTTGTTTTCGGATGCCAACTGGACACGAACACACACATACAAGAAACTCTCCAAATATGTACTACAACCACACATACATGAAAAACTTTCTTTCGTTGTTTTTTTTGTTGTTGGTTTTTTTCTCTCTCTTTCTCTCATTCTTTATTTTTTCTTTCTTTCTTTTCGTTTGTACCATCATGAGTGTCGCAGAGAAAAAGAGCTGACGATAAGACTTAGCTAGAAAACCTGAAGAGGACTAATGCAATAAGACTTAGCTAGAAAACCCGAAGAGGACTAATGCAATAAGACTTAGCTGGAAAACCCGAAGAGGACTAATGCAATAAAACTTAGCTAGAAAACCTGAAGAGGACTAATGCAATAAGACTTAGCTGGAAAACCCGAAGAGGACTAATGCATTAAGACTTAACCACAAAACCCGAAGAGGACTGATGCAATAAGACTTAACTAGGAAACCCGAAGAGGACTAATGCAACGTAATTGCAAAGTCTCATTCAATACAGTCGATGCAGGTCTTCTTTGGTCTGCTTCTCGCTGATTGAGTGATTGATTTAATTCAGGCTTTACGTCGATACCCACCTCATGTAATATGGCCGACGTGCATAACCATCCCAGGGAAGTAGGGGAAGGCGGGGGGGACTTATCTAATCCTACACTGACACCACTAGCGCATCCCGGGATTCGAACCCACTACCATTAGCATGTGAATCTGACGCTCAAACCAACTGAGCTACTGAGGCCCGCTTGCTTCTCTCTTTGGATTAAGCAATGTTTTATTATGTGTTCGATGAACCAGCTCGTGTGGTTGCATTCTGGTCAAAAGAGAACCTAATCACTTCATTCTGTGCTGGTGACTATGAAAGTAGACTTGGTGCTGCTCTGACTAGTTGTATGATTCTTGTGTTTCTGACTATATGAAGTCTGGTATTATTGACAGTTCTAAAAAAAACAGATACATCTCTCTGGTCTAAGGTTTTGCTCCTGGCGCTTGGGAAGGTTTTGATCTGAGGCTGGTAAGTCAAGGTAGGGATAAAATTAAATTGATGAGCTTGGTATTTAACCCTTTCAGTCTTGCCTGTCCATGACAACCTTCTCCTATCATTCCTATGTTTCTTACGAACAGCAGTTCCTTTCATTCCTGGGTTTCTGGAGGAATTCGCTAAGAAATGTGGGGCGTGTGTTTTGTCACTGACAGGGATTGAAGCAGTGTAGACTAGGTATGCTAAATCCTATATCACTAGATGCAGCAGTGACATGGCAAAGTATCTCATGGTGTTTGGATATCCTGCTGTCCGTTTGGTGGCACACAGGTGACAATATTGATGACTTTTATTATTTTTTCTAATTGTTAGTTGATAGTCAATTATGCCATGGCACAAACAAGAACAGTACAACACAAATGTTTCAGATTTACAACTTTGTATCCACTGCTAAATCCAATTCAGAATGACTGCTTACACCTTGAAGATTGTCACTGTCCTCATGTTTCAAACATGTAAATTCTTTGTGCTCTAGGGTCATACTGTACACTGTACAATGAAGTACCACTGTCCTTTTGTAGATATTGCGTTTCAGAACAGTCACAGCACCCAGTTATTATAGATCCCTACGCATTACTACACTATGTTTACAAAGTGTGGTACACACATGTCTGTGTGAAATGTCACAAAAGGATGTGTCACATGTCACACATATCACATGCGTGTGACAAGCTTTGAAACAGTCTTTGCGATTGTTGCAACATGGATACATACTGTACTTGTCACACATCATTGTGGTTTTAGACATTTTGTAAGGACTGTCAGCACACTTGCAAGCTGATCTCTCTAATAATAATAATAATAATAATAATAATAATAATAATAATAATGTTTATTTGTATAGCGCATATTCCATATAAAAACATGCTCACCAGCGCTTTACATTTCGCAAGAAAGGCAAAAGGTGATAAAAAATGTTCACAATTACATACACAATAATATAACAACAAACATTAAAGCTATACAAGTAAGAAGACACATAAGAAACCACAGAATATTAAAATTTAAACACTGACTTATGTAATGAAGAAAGATTAACAGATTTTTCATATTAATAATGAGGCATATTGTGTTTATATATTGCTGCGTGTGTGTGGCTTGCGTACGTGTGTGTGTGTGTGTGTACGTGTGTGTGTGTGCGTGCATGTGCGTTGCTGTGCGTGTGTGTGTTTGTAAGAATGTGTGTGTGTGTGTGTGTGTGTGTGTGTGTGAGAGAGAGAGAGAGAGAGAGAGAGAGAGAGAGAGAGAGAGTGTGTGTGTGTGTGTGCGTGTGCTATGTTTGCATGCGTGTGTGTGTGTTTATGCATGCAATAGTTGGACATAAAATTATAATCAATATTTTGAATGAAGATAAAAACAGAAAAATTATAATCCATATACAGGAAAAACATTATAACTTCAGTATTACAGCATTAACATCTTGACAATCAAAATTACCTCACAAATTATAAACTATTCGCATATCATACATCACTCTACTGTCCTGTTAAGTCCATAAGATCAAAATCGTCTGGTGAAATTCATTATCACACAACTTGTCACTGTCTGATCCTTCTCCCTCCACCTTGACAGAGTGTATAGAGTAATTTCAACTCCCAGTTAAACGATACCATATTCTCAGTGTCAGTGACTGTACCACACTTTGGATACTATTACAGCTTTTCTTATCAAAACACCCTGCTTCTTATCAAAACATCTGTCATATCCCGTTACCCAGGCAAGCAGATGAGAAACCAGAAGTATAAGAAAACCGAAACAGAACGCGTATTTAATAGGCCTACAACAAGACAAGACAGTCGCAAATTTTCGACCAACCGGCCTTTGTCAAGCGCGAATGCACGATCACAAACAGACACCAAAACAACAGACTAAAACTTCCCTGCCGCCTCGTCCAGTAGATAAAAAAGGGACTGATGAGAGCCGCCCCAATTAACAAGGTGTCAGGGTCAATTAGTTTACAGAGCTCTATAACCGCTGTAGCGGTTGCCCGGAAGAAAGGAAGTCTCATCTCTTTAACCGCTCAAGTGGTTGGCAGGAATGACAACACCAGTTACACCAATGGCTGCAGTGGTTTGCCGGAATGAATTGGGGCGTTTCAGGATTGTAGTAAATGAATGATATATTGTTTTCAGGATTCTGGTTTCGATATATCAGCTGAATCTTCCGTCTTCTATGAAATTGTTTGCTGGGATATTTCAGTTCACTGACTCGTTTGAGCTTGGTGCCAGTTAGATGCCATTTATATTGATGCTAATGTTGCTTGTTGCTTGGCTGACCTCCATTGTCGTGTTGTGACACTGATTTAATAATAATAATAATAATTACAATATTTATATAGCGCAAAATCTTGATAAAATCAAATCTATGACTTTCATATTATGCTTTTCACAAATGGTGTTCAGGTTAGCTACGAGTTCCTGTAGTCCTGTATCATTTTGCCGTGCTATACTCTGACCGTGTTAAAGGAATTAAATGTCAGGCGCCAGCTGCTGACAGAGATCAACAAACGAAAACTGAAATACGTAGGCCATGCATCAGAAACACCAAAACAGAACTAATGTCAACGATCTTGTTGGGGAGAGTTGAGGCGAGGAGAAGAAAAGGACGATCGCAAACCTCCTATTTCAACAACATCTCTGAACCCTGTGGTCTGGAGAACCAGGAGGTCACCCACAGATGTCTCAATCGTGTGACCTGGAGCAAACTTGTGACGCCGAGCTTGGCTTCTACCGCCGGTCCCAGCGAGGGAGAGAGATGAGATGAGATGAGATGAGACTGATCGTCTGCAAGAAGTATATCGTTTAAAGGACATGGGCCTGGGTTTGCTTTTTTCGTGATATTGTCCACGTAAACTATAAGCAATACTGGAGATAAGACAAGACCCATTTCAGTCCAGACATCACTTCAGTCCTATCAGCCATTCCACCTGGTGTCCAGACTGCCTATAACGAACTGTATATGGCACTATGTGTCAGGTCAGACAAATAGGTCTGCTACTGGCAAGCTGTAGCCCAGTACTACCTGTCACAGCAGGAGACTTGGAGAGGGGATTGGCGCCACCAAGGATTAACCTAAGCCCACAGAAAAGATATGAGAGACACTATAGCCAACAACATACCGGATCTGTCGGGGCCCGGGTTACAAACGACCGCGCTTACCACTGACAAGCACCAGGGTGGAAGTGAAAAGTCAGCTACTGGGGCAAAGACATCATTCAAACTGCCAACGGAAAAAGCTACCATTGGAACCTGGAATGTCCGTACACTCCATGAGTGCGGCAAAGTAAAAGAACTAGAACATGAGCTGAGACGCTACCAATGGGACATTGTGGGTATATCGGAAGTAAGATGGACAGGCTTCGGAGAAGCAATCACAGAGGAAGGACACAAGATGTGGTACAGTGGCGAAGAGTCACTACATGAAAATGGCGTAGCTTTCATCGTACGCAAAGAAGTCATTGGATGCATCATGAGCTGCACGCCTGTCAACAGCAGAATCATCAGCATTCGGGTGTCAGCCAAACCAAAGAACATCACCATCATACAAGTGTATGCTCCAACTACCAGCCACGAAGACCAGGTGGTTGAAGAATTCTATGAGAAAATAGAAGACACCATCGGAACAGCCCCCAGGAAAGACATCATCATAGTTCAGGGGGACTTCAATGCCAAAGTCGGCCCAGATGCCTACAAAAACTGGGCTGGAACAGTGGGTCAATTTGGCACAGGGGAAACTAATGACAGGGGACTTCGCCTTCTGGAGTTTGCCTGCACCCAACGGCTCACCATTGCCAACACCCTCTACCCCCACAAACTGTCAAGAAGAACAACCTGGCATGCGCCGAACGGAAAGACTCACAACCAGATCGACTTTGTCCTCACACCGCGGCGCTTCAAATCAAGCATTAATAAAGCAAAGACGAGGACATACCCTGGAGCTGATATAGGCAGCGACCACGACCTCGTGCTGCTCACAATGAAGATCAAATTGAAAAAGAAGTACCAAGCTGCGCAGCCACGCATCAAGTTTGACCTGGAAAAGCTAAAAGATCCAGAGATAGAAGAGGCATTCCAGGCACAGCTCGGGGGGCGGTTCGCGGCACTCAACTTCCTGGACAGCGACATCAACGACCTCACAAACAACTTTGGTGAGGCAGTCCGCGAAACAGCAGAGGAGGTACTGGGGCGACAGAGGAAGAAACACCAAGCATGGATCTCAAATGACATCCTTGACCTCTGCGACAACAGAAGATCACTGAAGAAGACGAAAAACTCCAGCCCTGAAGAAGCCGCACAGTATCGTAAAACCAACAACCTTGTAAAGAAGAAAATGATTGAAGCCAAAGAACAATGGATCAACAACCAGTGTGAGAACATCGAGAAAGGCATGAAAAAAGGAAACAGCAAACATGCCTTCACCACACTGAAAAACCTTACCAAGACGCAGCAAAACAGATCGTCAGTCATCGAGGATACCTCAGGCGAGCTGCTGACAGAAAGCTCCGCTGTTCTGAACAGATGGACGCAGTACTGCCAAGAACTATACAACTACCCAATACAGCCAGATGACAGTTTGTTTCAGGGGGACTCAACACCATTGAGGGAATCCTCACCGCTACCAGTGATGAGAGAAGAAGTGGAAGAAGCCATCCGCAGCCTACCAGCAGGGAAATCGCCTGGAGCAGACAATATCCCAGCAGAGCTGCTCAAACATGGAAGGAATGATTTGGTCACTCGTGTAACATCGATTTGTCAGAAGATCTGGGAGACAAAACAGTGGCCCACAGAATGGACTCAATCACTCATCATCCCCCTGCCCAAAAAGGGAAATATGCGCCAATGCCAGAACTACAGAACAATAAGTCTCATTAGCCACACCAGCAAGATCATGCTCAGAGTCATATTGAATCGACTGAAGAAAGAAGCGGAAGAACATCTTGCGGAAGAACAAGCTGGATTTAGGGCGGGCAGAAGCACAGTAGAACAGATCTTCACCTGCCGGATAATGATGGAGAAACATCTGCAGCATCAGAGAGACCTGTTCCACAACTTCATAGACTTTAAAAAAGCATTCGACAGGGTGTGGTATAACACTGCCAGCAGCGCAGTTCTCCTCAACAACCAGATAGGGGACTACTTCAAGACCACAGTTGGAGTCCGTCAAGGCTGCCTACTCTCTCCCGTGCTGTTCAATCTCTTCCTGGAGAACATCATGCGTGAAGCCCTCCATGACTTCCACTCCACTGTCTCCATCGGAGGAAGAACCATCAACAACCTGAGGTTCGCAGATGACATCGACCTGATGGGAGGCAGCAACGAAGAACTACAAGACCTGACCATGAGACTGGAAGAAAGTGCAGGTGCACACGGAATGGAAGTGAGCACAGAAAAAAGCAAAGTCCTGGTCAACAGCACAACCAACACCCATGCTGAAATCTACATGAACGGGCAACAGCTTGAAGAAGTGGACGCTTTCAAATACCTTGGCGCCACTCTCACCAAAGACGGTCGCTCTACAACAGAAATGAAGACCAGACTAGCGATCGCAACAGCAGCAATGGTAAAGCTAAACAAGATCTGGAAGAACAGAGAGATCGGCTTTCCATCGAAGATGAAGCTGTACAAGTCCCTGGTGCTCCCCATCCTGCTGTATGGATGCGAGAGCTGGACCATGACAGCAGAGACCACCAAGAGAATCCAGACGTTTGAAACTAAATGCTTCAGGCGCTTGCTCGGGATCTCTTGGCAAGATCGGAAGACAAACGACTTTGTGTGGAGCCAAATAACAACACTCGCAGGCCCACAAGAACCCCTCCTGGCAACAGTCAAGAACAGGAAGCTGTCGTGGTTCGGGTATGTCACACGCCACAACTCACTGCCCAAAACGGTCCTCCAGGGTACACTGGGAGGCGGCAGACGAAGGGGACGACAAGCCAAATGCTGGATGGACAACATCAAAGAATGGACCAGGTTGGATGGCCCCACGCTGGTGCGACATGCGGAGGACAGGACCGGTTGGCGACGGCTGGCCTCAAGAGTGTCTCTCATCTCTCCTCTACGCCCATCACGGGCAGGAGAATGATGATGATGATGATGATATGGCACTAATGTCTTAAAGCTGACCTCTGACACACAGCTCTAGCACTCTCCACAGTTTCTATTAACCCGTCAAATGATTCTTTTCTTGGTCTCTTGAAGTAACCTTCAGTTAGCTCAGTTCGATTTTTTTGCGTAAAAACCGCGTCTCTGTGCCATTTTCCTTTCTGACTTCCATCTGTATCTCGCTCGAAATGGGTTCCGTCGTCTTTCAAATGATGTACCAAGATTTTGGCATACGCTACTCATCATCATCATCATCATCATCAAGGTGCCTTGCCACATGGCGTTGGCGATAAATAATAATAATAATAAATACAATATTTATATAGCGCAAAATCTTGATAAAATCAAATCTAAGCGTTGAAACAGACACACACACACGCACGCACGCACACACACGCACGCACGCACACACACACACGCACGCACACACACACACACACACACACACGCGCGCGCGCGCGCGCACACACACACACACACACACGCACACGGCTATAAATGGGGAGAAAGAATAAAAGCAATTGATAATTATAGAGAGCATATTATATACAATTATATAATTATTACAATGTGATTCCCCTCCGAGTGGAGACAGGCTGCAGAGGGGATTGAGTGAGGTCAGGATTTTATGCAGAGGAGAAAAGGTGAGTTTTGAGAGCGGACTTGAAGGAGACAAAAGTAGGTTGCTGACGGACTGAGAGAGGAAGTTTGTTCCAGGAGAGCGGACCAGAAACAGAGAAGGCTCGTGGACCATAGGTATTGAGCTTAGTGCGTGGAAAGCGAAAAGTCAGAGGATCAGAGGCAGAGCGGAGGGTACGTGAGGGAACATAGATCTCAAGTAGGCTTGACAGGTAATCGGGGGCTGCGTTATTGAGGCTTTTGTAGCACATGGTGTCTAGTTTGTACTGTATGCGCTTTGATACAAGAAGCCAGTGAAGTTGTGCCAGGAGAGGAGATATGTGGTCAGCTTTTTTCTTTTTGAGTACAAGGCGTACAACATTGTTTTGAATGCGCTGCAGGATGTGAATGGTGGAGGCAGGAAGACCAGACAGGAGTGAATTGTAATAGTCAATGCGAGACATTATGAAGGAGAGAACGAGTTTTGCAGTTGTTTCCACAGAGAGACACTTGCTGATCAGTCTTATACGATGGAGGTGATAGTAGCAAGATCTGGCAGTTTGAGAAACAAAGTTGTTCATGGAGAGGGTAGAGTCAATGCAGACATCAAGGTTTTTAGCTGAATCAGAAATTG
>JAPXFY010000396.1:37500-40000 GCA_030674185.1 Monoplex corrugatus | reverse complement strand
CTCTTGAGAGTCACGTAGGAATTATCTCCCATGTTGTGAAACTTCTCAAATCTAACATAGTTTGCGCTACCCATTCAGCTAGCATAGAAGCAGATACAAAGCACAAAAACTGTAAGCTCAGAACACTTCTCAGGAAGCGCAAACTATGTTAGATTTGAGAAGTTTCACAACATGGGAGATAATTCCTACGTGACTCTCAAGAGTTATGTCCTTTGGTTGATATGTTTTACCTACCCTACAATGTTTATACTAGTGTCAGTCTATCATTGGAACAATCTTGGCTACAGGTAAATGACATGTATATCTGTGTATCTCGTTTTCAAAGACAAGAGCGGATAAATGAATTAAAGAAATAAATAAAGGCCTCAATCAAACACAGCTAGCCACTCAGTATAAACATGTCTCACATCACAGAAAGCCCCCCAGTCAATGCACAAAGCCTCCGCTGCCTATCAACAAGATAATGATATTTACAATATTTACTTAATCATAGCCCCGCCAGTCTGTTGTCCACCTCTGAAAAAGGAAGAAAAGAGGAAATAGATAAGTAAGTACAGGTTGATAAATTCAAATACCTGGGAACGATCATTTCATCAGACGGCAGATGTACATCAGAAATAGACGGCAGAATCGGCCAAGCCAAAACAGCATTCAAGAAGATGACAAGCATTCTTACCAACAAATGCCTGTCAATTAACATCAGGAAGAGAGTTCTTGAATGTTATATAGAACCAGTACTGTTGTACGGATGCGAGGCGTGGACAGTCAACAAACAAAGCCAGAACAAGATTGAGGCAGCCGAGATGTGGTTTCTAAGAAGAATGTTGAGAGTTCCATGGACAGCAAAGAAAACAAACGAGACAGTCTTGATGGAGGCAAACACAAGTAGATCACTCATAAGGAAGATTAGGAAAAGACAGGCAACATTTATAGACCATTTTATGAGGAAGGGGAATTTGGAGCACCTGGTCACAACGGGAAAGCTGGAGGGAAAGAGAGCACCGGGTAGACCCAGGGAGAAAATGCTGGACGGACTTGCAGAGTGGCTGGGGACGAGGAGGGTGGGGGAGATGCTAGGGGCAACGAGAGATAGAGACAGATGAAAGTCCATGATCGCCAACGCCATGCGGCAGGGCACCTGATGATGATGATTATGAAGTACAGAAAGTGAGACAACAAATGGCAACCACTTGTGAAACCAAATATATACGAAAACTGATCTGCTGACATAATACGTACGTTGTTTAATGCTGGGGAGGGAACTCTTGGAATCGCGGATTTCTGTGGCAGAAAGAGTCAGTATCGTCGAATTATATGGGCCCTTTCCATGGGGAAATACAATAGAATCTGGTAATCTCAAACTATCGATTTTTTTCCAGAGAAGAGTAAGTATAATAAATATAATTTGTGATTGAATATATGCATGTGTAGAAACTAAATAGTGCAGAAAATACATTTCTAAACATTCTGAATTTCTAATTTGTTTCATTGATATGTGCAGTGCATTTGTACATACTAAATAGTGCAGAAAAGTCCTTTTTAAGCACTCTGAACTTCCGAAATATCTCATTTGATATGCACTCTGCGATCTCTGTTATGTTTTGTAACTGAACCGAGAAGATAGGATTTGATGGCTCTAACAATTAAAGTAGACTGGCTTTGTCTAAAAAGAATTTGTTTGTTAAGATAGAGAGAGAGAGAGAGAGAGAGAGAGAGTGTGTGTGTGTGTGTGTGTGTGTGTGTGTGTGTGTGTTCTTTAATTTAACGTCTTTTCACTATAAGTGATATTAGAGTGTGTGTGTGTGTGTGTGTGTGTGTGTGTGTGTGTGTGTGTGTGTGTGTGTGTGTGTGTGTGTGTGTGTGTGTGTGTGTGTGTGGTGTGTGTGTGTGTGTCTGTGTGAACTCAGAACTGAGAACACATTCATTTACCGTAAGAACCAAAACCAGGGCTTGTAAGACAAAGATTGGTTGTGATCAATTGATCTAACAATCAGTGATTTCACATTCATCTAATGAATACAGTCATCATCAATGATAATTTTATGAGAGAGAGAGAGAGAGACAGAGAGAGAGACACAGAGAGAGGGCGTGTGTGTGTGTGTGTGTGTGTGTGTGTGTGTGTGTGTGTGTGTGTGTGTGTGTGTATGTGTGTGTGTGTGTGTGCATGCATGCTTATCATCACATCATCATCATCATCATCATCATTATCATTTATAAAACTATAAATGTATGAGTGTATGTGTTCTATGTGTATGTGTGTGTGTATGCGTGCGTATAAGTGTGTATGTTTTGCGTGTGCACACGCACGCGTGTATACCCATACTGTTCAGATACTGGATTTCATAATTGTGTACACATTCTTACGAACAAGACCGTTTCATTGACACGCCGCGCCGCCGTGAATGGCAATTCACCATCCCTTTTAACATCTCAACACTCGCCTCTCTCGCGCGCGCTTGTGAACGACAGAAAGGCAGAGAGGAAACGCTCGTGTCAAATT
>JAPXFY010000396.1:32500-35000 GCA_030674185.1 Monoplex corrugatus | reverse complement strand
ATAGACGTTAAAAGAAATAACGAACGAACAACTGTCAATTTCAGCATGAACTTTGATCGAACTGTTTCGAAGTTTCAGCCTTGTGAAGACACAGCCGCCAGAGCTACTTTATACCTATCCATTTTCGAGACTCACAATCAATAGCATCATATTTTTTGATTGACGTCATACAGATAAACTAGACATGACGTGATTGTGATGTTGTGCGTATCAGTAGCTTAGAAATTACATTTTATCTATCTCAGCCATCATCATCATCAAGTGCCCTGCTGCATGGCGTTGACGAACATGGCCCTCGATATGTATCTATCCTTTGTTACCGCAAGCACATCTTCCACCTTCTCCGTCCTTAGCCACCCTGCAAGTCCGTCCAATATTTTCTATCTGGTACTCTCTTTCCCTCCAGCTTTCCTGTTGTGACCAGATGCTCTAATTCCCCTTTCCTCATAAATTGGCCTGTAAACGTTGCCTGTCTTTTCCTGATCTTCCGTATGAATGATCTTCTTGTGTCTGCCTCCATCAAGACTGTCTCGTTTGTTTTCTTTGCTGTCCATGGAACTCTCAACATTCTTCTTAGGAACCATATCTTGGCTGCCTCAATCTTGTTCTGGCTTTGCTTGTTGACTGTCCACGCCTCACAACCGTACAACATTATCGGTTCTATATAATATAACGTTCAAGAACTCTCTTCTTGATGTTAATTGATAGGCGTATTTTGGTAAGGATGCTTTTCAACTTCTTGAATGCTGTTTTGGTTTAGCCGATTCTGCTGGCTATTTCTGATGTGCTTCTGCCATCTGGTGAAATGATCGTTCCCAGATATTTAAATTTATCAACCTGTCTCAAGGTTGTGCCGTTTGCTGCTATTCTGCATGAGGGGATTTCATGTTTTTTATTGATTACACGACTTCAGTCTTCTTGCTGTTTAGCTCCAACCCTTTATTTTTGCTTTTTATGTCTGGTATATTCACAAGGTTTTATAGGTCCCTTTCATTTTCTGCAATTAGAACAGTGTCATATGAGTAACGAATTTGTGCGTATCAATAGCTTAAAAGTTACATTTTTTTAATCTCAATACACACTATAATCGGTTCAGAAATGGCAGCCTAACTGAGAAGACATGATCAGACGTCAGCTAGATTCGTCCTGAACCGTTACCATCGGCGTGCGAGTGTAACAGAAATGCTTGAAAAACTCCAAGTGGCCGTCTCTTCAGAAGCGACGCCAAGCGTCAAGGGTCACCATGTTGTACAAAATCCACAATAACCTGGTGCAGGTCAAAAAAAGTGTCCTGGAAAAACCTGTAGTAAGAGACAGAAGATCACATGGCCAACAGTTTAAACGCCTTGCAGACCATAAACAGCAATACAGACTCTTCTCATTCTTCCCCCGAGCCATCCGTGAGTGGGATGAACTACCAGCAGACATTGTAGAGGCAGACTCCCCCGACAGTTTCAAAAACAGAGTCACCTCCCACCTCAATGCTGACACTCTTGACAGTCTCCCTACTGCGAAACTTCAGGAGTAAGTAAGCTCAAACAAACACAAACACAAACTGTCCTGTATGAATGTGAGAGTGCTTGGTTAGGTAGGTAGTGGGTAGGGGGTTGCTGGTAGGAGGGCCGCTGTGGCGGGGGTGCCGGGGGCCGTCACTAGGATGCCTGCCCGTCACTTCTCGTCCCCTCTGATCCAGTTAGTGGGCAGGGAGTGTGTAAATGTGAGGAGCAATTTTTTTTTTTTTTTTTTTTTTTTTTTTTTAAAGTCAGGCAGCCGGTTCATGGAAACCCCCTATTCTATTCTGTGGCAAAATAATCAGCGTGTTGATTGTGGCCACACAACAGAAGAAGAAGAGACGTAGTATTTATGCACTGGTTAAAACCCTTAATATAATACACGTCTACCGATAATACCTCAGCTTTTCTTATGTTGATGTGTTCATGCTGTTCGTATTGTGTTTCGTGTGTGTGTGTGTGTGTGTGTGTGTGTGTGTGTGTGAGAGAGAGAGAGAGAGAGAGAGAGAGAGAGAGAGAGTAGGTGTGAATGTAAAAGTACGTGCGTGAGTGATTGTGTGTGTGTGTGTGTGTGTGTGTGTGTGTGTGTGAGAGAGAGAGAGAGAGAGAGAGAGAGAGTAGGTGTGAATGTAAAAGTACGTGCGTGAGTGATTGTGTGTGTGTGTGTGTGTGTGTGTGTGTGTGTGTGTGTGTGTGTGTGTGTGAGAGAGAGAGAGAGAGAGAGAGAGAGAGTAGGTGTGAATGTAAAAGTACGTGCGTGAGTGATTGTGTGTGTGTGTGTGTGTGTGTGTGTGTGCGCGCGCGCGCGCGCGTGAGAGAGAGAGAGCGAGAGAGAGAATGGAAGTGTATGTGTGTATATGTATTAGCATGTTTGTGTTTACTTATGTGTGTCTTTGTGAGTTTGTGTCAGGAAGTGTGTGTGTATATATGTGAGAAAGAGAGAGACACAGAGAGACAGAGAGAGAAAGAGAAAGAGAGGGAGAGACAGA
>JAPXFY010000396.1:25000-27500 GCA_030674185.1 Monoplex corrugatus | reverse complement strand
GACCGACAATACAGAAAATACATGGAGAACTGCATCATCCACCGACTGGGAACGGTCCAGCCGGCAGGCCTGAACACCCGAACTGCCGACACGTAGCGGTACCTGGGCCCTCTCCTTGTCCTACTAATCCCTACTGTTTCCCCCTCTTCTCCCCCCCACCCCCACCCCCCACCAGTACTGCTCTGTCATTTTTATTTTCCACGTCATTTCATTTTCCACGTCACTTTTATTTTCCACGTCACTTTCATTTACCACTTTCCGTTCACTTGATAAAGAGCCAGGGAATCGAAACGTTGTGCTTCTATTACTCCAAAGGATCTTTCATTAACAAGATTTTCAATGTTCTTTGTTTTACCCTAAAGATCCAGCGGTCGTATTTTGTTTTTACCCTTGTATCGTTTTAATGGTTTTCACTGGTCACAGTGTCGTGCTTCTTTATTTCACTACTGATGAACTTAAAGCCTTCAGTGTCCTTGTATCGTTTTTGTGGTCTTCCCCAAGTCAACGGTGTTTTTCTTCTTTATTTCACTACTGATGAACTTTAAGTCTTCGCAATATCCTTGTATCGTTTTAGTTGTCTTCCCTGGTCACGATGTCCTTTCTTTTACCAGTGATGAACTTCTTTCTTTTACCAGTGTCGGACTTCTTTCTTTTTCTTCTTTCTTTTACCAGTGATGGACTTCTTTTTTTTACCAGTGATGAACTTCTTTCTTTTACCAGTGATGGACTTCTTTTTTTTACCAGTGATGAACTTCTTTCTTTTACCAGTGACGGACTTCTTTTTTTTACCAGTGATGAACTTCTTTCTTTTACCAGTGATGAACTTCTTTCTTTTACCAGTGACGGACTTCTTTCTTTTACCAGTGACGGACTTCTTTTTTTTACCAGTGATGAACTTCTTTCTTTTACCAGTGACGGACTTCTTTCTTTTACCAGTGACGGACTTCTTTCTTTTACCAGTGACGGACTTCTTTCTTTTACCAGTGACGAACTTCTTTCTTTTACCAGTGACGGACTTCTTTCTTTTACCAGTGTCGGACTTCTTTCTTTTACCAGTGTCGGACTTCTTTCTTTTACCAGTGACGGACTTCTTTCTTTTACCAGTGACGAACTTCTTTCTTTTACCAGTGACGGACTTCTTTCTTTTACCAGTGTCGGACTTCTTTCTTTTACCAGTGTCGGACTTCTTTCTTTTACCAGTGTCGGACTTCTTTCTTTTACCAGTGTCGGACTTCTTTCTTTTACCAGTGTCGGACTTCTTTCTTTTACCAGTGTCGGACTTCTTTCTTTTACCAGTGTCGGACTTCTTTCTTTTACCAGTGACGGACTTCTTTCTTTACCAGTGACGGACTTCTTTCTTTTACCAGTGATGGACTTCTTTCTTTTACCAGTGACGGACTTCTTTCTTTTACCAGTGATGAACTTCTTTCTTTTACCAGTGATGGACTTCTTTCTTTTACCAGTGATGGACTTCTTTCTTTTACCAGTGATGGACTTCTTTCTTTTACCAGTGATGGACTTCTTTCTTTTTACCAGTGACGGACTTCTTTCTTTTACCAGTGATGAACTTCTTTCTTTTACCAGTGACGGACTTCTTTCTTTTACCAGTGACGGACTTCTTTCTTTTACCAGTGATGGACTTCTTTCTTTTACCAGTGACGGACTTCTTTCTTTTACCAGTGACGGACTTCTTTCTTTTACTAGTGACGGACTTCTTTCTTTTACCAGTGATGGACTTCTTTCTTTTACTAGTGACGGACTTCTTTCTTTTACCAGTGATGGACTTCTTTCTTTTACCAGTGATGGACTTCTTTCTTTTACCAGTAACGGACTTCTTTCTTTTACCAGTGATGGACTTCTTTCTTTTACCAGTGATGGACTTCTTTCTTTTACCAGTGATGGACTTCTTTCTTTCACCACAGATGAACTTAGTCTTCACAGTGTCCTTGCATCGTTTCAGTGGTTTTCTCTGGCCACGGTATCCTTTCTTTCACCACTGTTGAACTTGGTCTTCAGAGTGTCCATGTATCGTTTTAGTGGTCTTCCCTGGTCAGCGGTGTCCTTCTTTCTTTCTGTCACCATCTACATGGTCAGGCCACCTTTAGCTAAGACTGTGGCTGTTTTTCCACTTCCTACCCGTTGCCATTTTTCTTGTTTTGTCTGGCCATGAAGGAAGATTAGGAAAAGACAGGCAACATTTAGAGGCCATTTTATGAGGAAAGGGGAATTAGAGGACCTGGTCACAACAGGAAAGCTGGAGGGAAAGAGCGCACCAGGTAGGCCCAGGGAAAAATATTGGACGGACTTGCAGGGTGGCTGAGGACAGAGAGGGTGGAAGATGTGCTTGCGGCAACAAGGGGTAGATGCATATAGAGGACCATGATCGCAAGCGTCATGTGGCAGGGTACTTGATGATGAGGATGACCCGTTGCCATTGAGCTTGGTGGTCAGAGGACGATGTCCTTGTTTCAACTTTACGTACAGAAGTATCCTTAAGATG